>JAVFHW010074476.1:0-48066 GCA_032159205.1 Eurystomus glaucurus suahelicus | reverse complement strand
GCCTCGCGCCGGTCACGTTGTGCTGCTCGTGCGTCTGTCTGTCTGTCTGTCCGTCCGTCCTGCAGGCTAAAGAGGCGCTGGAGAACGGGGAGGTTCCCGTCGGTTGCCTCCTGCTGTACAACGGCGAGGTCATAGGGAAAGGCAGGAACGAGGTCAACGAGACGAAGAATGTGAGTTGGGGCGGGGGGACCCTCCGGCGGGGGCCCGGCGCGGAGGGGCCCGCGGGGGGAGGCCGGGACACACACACCCGCCTGTGCCCGGGCCTGGTTCGGCTGTTTCACCCGCTGGCCGGGGCCACAGTTTTCGGAAAGTGTCACCTGGGCGGGCGCCAGCCGCGGGGTCCCGGGTGGAGAGCAAAGCAGGGCAGATCGTGACGTCATGGTGTCAGCGGGAGACTGTCATCCCGGAAGGTGTTCCGGTGCCAGGTTGTCCGGAGGCCTTTAAAGTCACCTGGGGGTTAAGAGTGAATAAGAGTCATCTGTGCAGCCCTTCTGCTGGAATTCACTCCAGAAACGGTTTACCCTGTTGGCAAACTGGGATTTTCATATGGCGTGAGAAAGTTATCTGAAAAGTAATGGGCTGTAAATTGGAAATCCAACCTTGTTGCTTTTCTAGGAAAAAAAATCCATACAAATGAAAGAATAAATAATCATCAGCCCCATTTTGGAAGAGATGGGGGAAGACAAGGAGTTGGGAAGTTGCGTAGAGCTACAGAACACGTAGAGTAATAAGAACTCACACGTAGTTTACAAAAATTTTTCCCTTGACAAAATCGTTGTTTCTAAAAAATACTGCCTGTAAATTTTAGATCCGATGTTTGCAATTTTAGCCATCAAATTAGTCTTGCACATGCTGAGAGACCCATTAAAGCCAACAGGGATTTTCTCCTGGAATTTTTGTATAAATGAATCTGATTGCAGGATCTGACTGTAATTTATATTAGATGTCTCAATTCTGAAAATATAATAAAAGGTGAAAATGAGTCTTTAAAGCTTAATAATGCGACAATAAAGATGAATCATTACGATTCTAATAAAACTCAAGAAAGCCAGCTGACGGAGAAGCTAGGTATCTCTAGTTAAATCAGTGTAAGCACTGTAGGCAAGCAGACACTTATTGGGAAAATTGTGCCTGTGATATTAATGCTGTGTAAAAATCACACCCTAATCAACAGGCAGAACGTAACTGACGAGGCTGATAACAAAATCAGGATCAACTTAAAAATATTAGAGAAGCTTTTGGGCTTTTTTGGTGTTAACATCAGGGTTGCATGAGGATACATACTCAAATCCAAGTAGTCTGATTTTAAAAGAATTCAGCAGCATTTTGGAAACAGTAATTTGTTAATATCTTTGAAAGGCAAGCCTTTTTTCAATTTCTGTTTAGCTCAAGTTTCAATTCTTTTGTGGGTTAATTTTCATAAATGCGTATATCATAGCGATTGGAGATGCTGGGTACTTAGTGCTTCTAAATTTTCTATCAGATACTTAATTGCTCCATATACTCTAAAAGAAGATGTGAGCTTGAAAGAGGCACGGCTGGGAAATGTGAACGCAGGAAATTGTTTTTGGTTTTCTCCTAATGATTTCTGGTTTTGTTTAGGAACAATCTTGGGAAAAATAAAAACCCTCTTGAATGACTGAGCCAGTTCTGGCAGACATCATAAATTTGTTAAGGTCCATTTTAAAACTAATTTCTCGTCCCACTTCATATTGTAGCACTTCTCCAGAACATCATTCCTCAGATGGCTAGAAAACATCTGATTTCCAGTTTTAAACTTTTTATGGTCCATTTATATCTCTCTGTTCTTGTGCTAGCATCATCCATTATTTTATATAGCTTGGATGTATTTAAAGTCATATTCCCTTTTGGCTTTTGGTTTCCCCTGTTTTCCCCAAGCCAACTGTTTAATCTCCTCTCAGGAGATGAGCTTTCTTTCTGTGTTCATTCTAGTAATTCTTGTATACGTCCATTCCAGCTTTGATTCATCTTTCGTGAGTTCACTTAACCAGAACAGTGTGCTTTTATTCCAGATGGACTTTGTCTTGTGCCTTGTTTGATAGCAATAATACTTCCTGTTCTCCCTGAAAGTAAGTCCACCTATCTTTAATGGAGCTTCCTTGGTTGGAGCTTCATTTGTTGTTTTGATTTTTTTTTTTTTAACTCCCATCTATAAGGCCACCTACCTCTTGAGTGACACTCTGACCCCATCTCTTCCAATGATCTTTATGTGATGAAAGACCCACATTGTTAGCTGGTTTCTGTTGGTGTTTCTCCAGTAAGTGCCACTGTCACCACTGAAAGCATTTGAGCAAAATTATCTTTGGGCATCTTTCTTAATTAGTTCCCTCTGGACAAATATTTCCCCTTTCAATGCAACTTCTCTTCTTTGCCTTCTCACCTTACATTTCTTGTGCTATCCTGTTTTTCCCAGGCTGATAATAATTTCAGGTGTTGCCCTGTACCAGATGTGTTGTAGAATTCTGGATAGTTGAGATTTGTGTTTCTCTTGCCTAGAAAAAAACATTTGTCAAAGTTAGTAGGTTAATTTAGTGTTAGCTGTCTTATGGAAATTCACAGAATCACAGAATGTTAGGAATTGGAAGGGACCTCAAAAGATTGTCTAGTCCAGTCTCCCTGCTGGAGCAGGATCACCTAGATCAGGTCACATAGGAACGTGTCCAGGCGGGTTTTAAACGTCTCCAGAGAAGGAGGCTCCACAACCTCCCTGGGCAGCCTGTCCCAGTGGTGCTCTGTCACCCTCACCATGAAGAAGTTTTTCCTCATATTTATGTGGAACCTCCTGTGTTCCAGCTTGCACACATTGCCCCTTGTCCTATCATTGGATGTCACTGAGAAGAGCCTGGCTCCATCCTCCTGACACTCACCCTTTACATATTTATAAACATTAATGAGGTCACCCCTCAGTCTCCTCTTCTCCAAGCTAAAGAGACCCGGCTCCCTCAGCCTTTCCTCATAAGGGAGATGTTCCACTCCCTTAATCATCTTTGTGGCTCTGCGCTGGACTCTCTCAAGCAGTTCCCTGTCCTTCTTGAACTGAGGGGCCCAGAGCTGGACACAGTATTCCAGATGCAGTCTCACCAGGGCAGAGTAGAGGAGGAGGAGAACCTCTCTCGACCTACTAACCACACCCCTTCTAATACACCCTAGGATGCCATTGGCTCTCTTGGCCACAAGGGCACATTGCTGGCTCATGGTCATCCTGCTGTCCACCAGGACCCCCAGGTCCCTTTCCCCTACGCTGCTCTCCAACAGGTCAGTCCCCAACTTATACTGGTAAATAGGGTTGTTCCTGCCCAAATGCAAGACTCTACACTTGCCCTTGTTGTATTTTATGAAATTTCTCCCCACCCAACTCTCCATCCTGTCTAGGTCTCGCTGGATGGCCAGCACAGCCTTCTGGTGTGTCAGCCCCTCCTGCCAGTTTTGTGTCATCAGCAAACTTGCTGACAGTGCACTCTATTCCCCCATCCAAGTCATTGATGAATATATTGAACAGTACAGGTCCCAGTACCGACCCTTGAGGGACTCCACTAGATACAGGCCTCCAACTTTCCTGCAGGAAAGAAGCCAAAGAGTTTCCTGTTTTTCATTACAGCGACTCTTTGCTCTAGCAGTTTTCAGCCATGTGATACTCTCCCTTGATGCATTAAAAGCATTGCTGTGATATTGGCAGCCTCATGCACAAGTTCTTTAGTCTTTTTCTGATGGAGATGATCTATCAACTTGGGTTTTTGCCCCTCATCCCTCTTCCATGCACTAGGCAATCTCATAATTTTAAAGTCCTATTTCTGTATCTCATACACTGTGATTTTTGCTTTCATACACTTATTCTGCCTTTTGACCACATTCTGTGCGTCATTTTTATTGAAAAGGCAAAATACTAATTTTGTTTTTGAGTAGTACTATAATTATATTGGAGCCTCATCTTAAGGTCACTACTAACTCACGTTAGTAGTTCTAACTCCATTTTCACATGTTTTGTCTCAAGATATTTCTACTTTTTATGTCATTTGTTTTGCAAGGTTGATGTTTGGTGATTCTTCCTTTAGCCTTTGCTTTCTGACCTCCAAAATATAGCTTTATAATATATTGGCATTTTTCACTCCTTGAAAACTTTCTTCCTGCTTTTAAAAAATCATTAGATCTGCAGTCCTCCCTACAATTCTGCCCTTGCTTGCTTTGTGTCAAATAAATTCCGTCTTCTCCTTAAGTAAGTCCTTGTGTCCTCTCATCTAACTAGATGCAGTTAGAAATAGGTAGTGTCTTCTTTATGCCCTCTTTCCTTCTGTTCCCAAACTGCTCATTTTGGCAAAAAGATTTAGTTGCTGAAAGCTCTCCAGTTTTTTCAGTCTGTCTCCTGTCACCCTGCAGACTTTGTTTGTGACCTGCATGTCCGTAGCAGAACACATTCACATCAGAGATACTGCTGCTTACTCTCTGGAAGTTATTTGCAAAATTATTGATCATAACATTCTTCTGGAAGAAGTTGCTGTTGGAAGAAAGGATTTTATATGCAGCTGTGTTTATTTTATTTTTTTAGGAGCATAGCTGTGGCATCAGCATTTTGAAATGGGCGTGTCATTACTCATATTCATTAGGCAGTAGTGCAACAGATGTCTGTGTAAGACATTGTTTTCAACAGCCTGGAGATACATTCAGAAGTCTGTGTCAGTGCAGCGTTCCCTCTGGCAGCTCCCACACTTGCTTGTTCACAGTCTTGCCTCAGACAAACTTGAAAATTTTCTTCTTTATAATTTGTGTGACCCTTCACAACTAGAACCCCTTTATTTTTGCCATCTTTATTCCCATGTGTGATGCGATCATTCGCTTCCCACTAAAATGCTGTCTGTCTTAGGTCCTTTGTTAGTACATGGAGACTTCGCTTTGTTATCTCCTGTTGGGTCATTGTAGTGCGTGTCTTTTCCCAGGTCATTTTGCAAGTACAGTACACAATAATTGAAAATGAAGTATTGTTTGCACTCTTAAATTACTAATGAAGCCACAAGATAATGTGGAACTTTGTGCTTTGGCACCCTTTACTCTCATGTGTTAATTCAGGTCTAGGATTTAGAAGGTAATTTTTTCAGGGCAGTGATGATATCTTTATTTGTCTATAAAACATATGCCGCCGTTTGGGGCACTATTTTAAGGCTTTGTCAAGGCTTTTTCCCCACTGACTTCAAATAATTTCTTTTTGGAACACCATTTGCCACTCCCAATTCTCTTTCTCCCTTGCCACTCTTACCTGCTGTTATTTTCTTGGCTTTAAAATAATGTGTAAGATTGGGCAACTTAAAAAACAGTAGGGCTTTATAGAAGCTTATGAATTGAGTCAGTGATTCAAAATGAAAATCCTCTTTTTTGTATGTTATTTTACATGCAGCAGGTCAATAAGAAAGACCTAGAGTCTTATAAGACTTATAAGAGTCATAGTTCAATACAAAATAAAATCTTAAAACAGACCTAGAAGGTCAGTTTTGCCCCACATCATGTCTTTAAGAGGGACTTGTAGCAGACGTTTAAGGAGCTCAAGAAACAAGAAGAGTGTAGTGTAAAACTTCTCCTTGTGTATCCTTTCCACTTCTGACAGTGAATAGCTTAGTGAATAGCCCAAGACTGTATCTGGATCATTGTTTCTGATAGCTGTCTGTGCACATATCCTCCATGAATTTGTCTAAACCTTCTTTGCACTCATTTATGTTTTTGGCTTCCATAGCATCCTGTGGCAATGAGTTCCACAATTTAATTATGTGCTTTGTGAAAGAGTACTTCCTTTTGTTTGTTTTAAATGTTCTGCCTGATAATTTCATTAGGTGCCAGCTTGTTATGAGAAATAATAAATCACAATTTGCTGTTGCTTTTTCACATTTTTCTTTATTTTTTTATAAACCTCCACCGTAGTCATCTTAACTTGGGAAACTAATGACTGTGTCTGGTGAAGTAAGAGCCAGAGTCTAGTTAGTCTTCATACAGACTGTTCTGTAACTTGGATAATCCTTGCTCACTCTGGTGAACTTGTCCTGGCGTTCCCATGTCTTCATGAGGTGAGATGACCAAACGAGGATCTATTACTTAAGACATGGATACACTGAGATGTAGCAATATTCTGTATTAGTGTCATCTTTTTTGTGTAGCTGTCTTCTATTACCACAGAAGCTGGTATGATTTACAGCAGCTGCATGGCTTTTCTTAACTTGTACTCTCAAGATCAGCAGAGGCCCAAAAGCTACTCGGTGTACTCAGTATGAAGCAGTGTCAGAGGTTAGAGGTGTGTTTTCCTCTGGTACTGAAGGCTTACTGCTTCTATGCTTTCACTTTGTACTCAGGCATTGTAAAGCCAATATGGTATTTGTGTCTCTTCTGATCTGAGGGGCACAAAACTAGAATAGCCAAAACTTTTGAGTTACGGTAGCTGTAGCAGTTCTGAGGCATCATTCTGCTGGAGGGTGTTGTGCTTTCTGTCTTCATAAGGTGAGTGCACTGAGACTTCAGCTGATGTCATCTCATTTATTCAGCTAGGGAACCTTCACAGCAGCATTTCACTAGTAGGTCTGGAGGAATCACGTCTGCATGTTGATTTGAATCCATGTTTTTATTCTGAGTGGGTTCATTGCTATGTTAGTTCAGATCACAGGTGCACTCATGGAAGAAATTTCTTAATCATATCTGCTTTGGTTTGTGTGTCAGAGATGGCAAACTGTCTTCCTTTCTGATGAAACTACCAAAAAAAGGCATGCAGGGAGCACACCTCCTGCACTCCAGCTGTTGCTGGGAATATACCGTCCATGGGACTAAACTGCAGCAAGGCCGTTGTGAACACCCCTGAACTGGTGTTGGGTCCTCAGCACTGTTTTGCTCTGCAGATACACTCCTCTTGCACTACGGTGTTTGCTGATGTGGGCATAGGCTACGTAGAACTCTGTAGGAGTTTTAAAACATCTTTAAACAGTACTCAACTTACCGCTAAGTTACTTACACAGGAATCCTTTGCTATATATTGCAGAACATCTCACAGTTATCACCACAGTGCTAAAATCATTAACCCAAGTTCACATATTAAGAGGAAGTTACCTAAGGTCACATAAAGACATATGCAGTGGAGGTAAATGTGTAGTTTGGATTAAGTCTTACTCTAATGCTTGTGTCAAAACCATCCTTTTTCCAGAACAGCTTAAAAATAAGGAAAATACTAACAGTCTTAATTCAGATAAGCATCAGGCTTTGTAACTGGAGAGTTCTTTCATAACTAGCACTTTGTGATATTTTTGCTATGACATTTGATTGGCAAGACACACTGCTGCAGACATTCCAGAGTGATACTGGGACATTACTGATTGGTTTTGTCTCTCTGCAATTGACGTCAACACTTCTTCTGTTCAGGTTGTTGCACCATACCTATTGCTGTGACCTCTGAAATACTCATCTTTCAGTTGTCTTGGATTAGAAAAAGAGAAACCAGTATTCTTCTGCCTTTTCATAACCAAGGCACATGCTGCAAACCGTGCCTATTACTTGAGGGACTTACTATACACGTATGTATTCCCAGGCAGCATTAAACCTGATGCAAACTGAAAATGCTGTGTCTACACAGTAGGCCAAGCAGTTCCAGAAACATACTGAAATTATTGCATATTCACAGTGCATTCATTCTGTGCAGGCACAGTAACATTGCCAGAGGGAGAGAAAGGTACCAGCTGGGAGCAGTTTCTTGGTATTTCCAGAGAAAGTAACCTAGTCTGTGTTCTTGCTCTTGGAAGCACAGTGGGCTGGATCAGTTGTTCCAGTGGGCTTCTTTATGTTACTTCTTCATAGTACTTCTTTAATAGAAATGAAAATAATTGCATTATTAATAAATTAGGTGTCAGGCCATCGTGCTTTTGACTTGAAAGAAAAATTTTATGACATTGCATTTTATTTCATTTGTGTCTGTAAAAGTGAGAAGCTTAAAGCTATGAATCAATGCAAACTAAGAAAATGTTTGTTTTTATCTCCTAGGCTACCCGACATGCAGAAATGGTGGTAATCGACCGGGTCCTTGAGTGGTGCAAGCAGCACAAAAAAGATTATACAGAAGTGTTTGCACACTCGGTGTTGTATGTAACTGTAGAGCCTTGTATCATGTGTGCAGCTGCCGTGCGCTTGATGAGTATCCTTTCATGTTTCTATATGCTGGGAAACCATATGTCAAAATGTTCCTCTCTTGGCAGTGAGCCCACAGAGAAGGGCTTGACACTGTCAGGCAAAGCCAGCAGGGACACCATCTTGTGGTTTGAGAGTCTGCACCCTCCTCTGTCCGTGTACTGCGCGGTAAACAGCGAGAGACTCAAGAATGAAATGGTGCAATTATGACAAGCAACAATTACTCTTAGGCATGTAAAAATATATTTTAGAGATACCGGTCATTACGTAACATGAGTTAATCTCAGTTCAGTTTTGAATGTTGTAACAATCAGTAAGCCACGGCTTTGTATGCCTCTGCTTTGGGATTCATGCTTCTCCTTTTCTGAGGAAAGCTGGATGTGCATCTTCAGCAATACATCTTACACTACTTGGAAGTAAGCTCTGATTTTTGTGAGGGAGGAATTTTAGTGTAAACTAATTTGGTTTGAAAAGTACTAGCACATTTTAGTGAAATTTAATGACTGCTTAGATCAGGCTACTGTACTTCCTGCTTGCTTTTCACTTTAGCTTAATACCTTAACTCATTAACATAAATTCCACGGGTCGTATATGGCTGTCAAAATAAGCGATTTGGAGGCTGTGGCTCAGTTTTGAGCATCTCGTCTGATGATATGGTAGACACAGGAGAACCATTTGAAGTAAGCTATAAAATATTTTCCTTTGTTTTTCAGCTAGGGTACTGTGCCTGGCTTTATTACCATGCTTTGAGAATGTTTTGTGTCAATCAGTTTAAGAGAACTCCGATGAAAGAAGTAAACTTGATTTTAGAAGAAAATAATGTAAAAAAAATAAGTCCTTAAATTAAAGAAAATTGAGGAAAACCCTGATGACAGTCTTAAAATATTTAAAAGGATGCATCAAAGAGGAAAGGAAAGAATTATACTCATGGAACAAGGTAAGTAATAAATATATCTAGAAGATGTGTAATACTTAGAACAGTAAGTGTATGCTGCAGTCAGAGATGAGGAAAAAATTTTAAACTGCAGAATGTACAAGCACATAATAATAAAGATCAGGTCACAGCAACTTACCAAGTTACTGGTTTTTAGCTGAGCCACTGGAAATTATTGTATTTTTGTTCCCAGTCTATCCATATGTGAGCTTAGATCTACTTCATACAGTTCAAATCTCAAGATAAATATGGACTGCAAAAGCAGCAGAGGAGATTTAGTTTGGGTATTGGGAGACTTTCTGAACAGTAAGGATACTGAAGGACTGCAACAGTCTTGGGATAATAAGGCACCTTTGTCATTTAAGAAAGGCTGGACAAGCATTCAGTGGAGGTACAGTATACATAAATCTAGACATTTTACAGCATTATACTAGTATACCTGTAGACCTATACATATATACAGTTCAAGGGTATTTATAGCGTTGTATTTATTACATTATACGCAGTTATAGATGATCCTACCTTATACAGGGATCCTGATTAGGTATCCCTGTATATATTAAGTTTTCCACACTTAACATTTACGATTTAATGGATGTAAAAAGTAATCTATTTCTGCATTGTAAATAAGCACTAAAGGCTCAAGGCTTAGAAAGAATTTCAGTCAGCAAGACAATACTATTTGGCAATCTGGTGTAAACACATAAAGCATCTTTCTGCCAGGGTGTTTGTGAGACTAGCATCTGAATTAATTTGTATAGTCGGTGCTGGAAGAGTGTTCATTTACTAACAGTGGTGTGTGGTATTTACTTTTTCTATATGTTCAGAAGACAGAAAAGAGAAGATTCTTGCTACTGCAAATCCTTTGTTTCTATAGGTAACTGTAGAGGGATGTATAGGTGTAATTCATTATTTTCTAGTGTGGGTGGAGATTCATTTACTGTTAGTGGCATTTAAACAGTTTTTTGTTAATCTGGTCAGGAAAAATATTTTGAAAGGACCAAAAAGGTCTGAGAGGTGATTTAAGAATAAAGAATAGGTGTGCGGACAAATGTTTTCTGGTAGGAATCTCGTCTACAAATACCTAGGTGTATATCTGTTATATTTCATAGTGCTTGAGGAGTATATGAAATAAGCTGGAAACACATTAATTAAAAAGTTGGAGTGCACATAAAAATTCCCTGTAAGTTACTAAGAAATTTTGTTTTGCCTAACTTTAGGTTATTAGGGAAATTATTTACTCTACTAAGCCTCAACATGGTATTTTTCAAATGTATTAGGTGTTCAGCCTGAAAAGGAGATTTTTCTGACCCCCAGATAGTTAAAGGTACATGTTAAATTAGTGGAAAAGACGGTACAGTTGTTTACAATTATTCTGTACTTAAGGCATGATTGTGAAGCATGGAGTGTGTTATTCTCAGATGTGCTCATGAACATTATTCTAATTTGAACAGTGCATTTCTGGCTATCGTGCCGAAGAAGCAGTGGAAATGTTAAAAGCTTTCTACAGACAAGAAAATCCCAATGGTAGGTTTCACATTAATGGATCCATTTTGGTCCCAGCCTAATTTAAAAGAATGCTGGCACTAGTATTACTGTAATTAACTTCTGATGGTTTTTTTCCCTTTCTGTTTCTTCTTGGCAGCACCAAAATCAAAAGTACGGAAAAAGGACCATCGTAATAAGCCCTACACTGATGGGAGACAGAACCTTACCAAAAAATGATACAGTGTCCTTCTTTTTAAAAATGTACAGTCCAATTAAACTACATCTTAATGTTCTGTACAGAGTTTTTTCTAACAAGATACTTACTACCTGTTCCTGTGTTTCTATGGATGTGGGTTTCTCTTTCCTATACATGACCAAACAGAAGAATACGTGGATGTTTTTAGAAATAGGAACATTTATGGTTCAAACGCTCTTCTTTACATCCAGATGGATCCATTGAAATGATGCCATTCTGTACAGCACGTTCTAGAGTATTTTCTTCCCTTCTGTCTGTGGAGAAGCATCTTGCTTTTCAGTAGTAAATGTTTACTTAGGCAAGTAACTAAATCTCTTGTAAGGTTACCTTTGTAAGACCTTCACAGTCTTTGTGTGTATATATAATCAAAAGGCACATAAGGGATTGTGGAGTCCTTGAAGACTTGAGATAAGACAATTGTAGCAGTTCTTAATTGTTTTTTTTACACCCCCTCTAGCATAAGCCAAATTTCCAAACACCATTTCGGGAAGTCACATACATGTGTAGACAGGTATATATGCAGAATCACATCTCAGTTTGTGTATGCTATTGGTTAATGAGTGTAAGCAAGCATCACTTGGCTGCACAGCATCTTCATACAAAGTTCTGGAGAACTTCTCCGCAACTGTCTTTAGACTGTCCACTCCTCTTGCGAACAGGAGCGTAATAAATGCTTTATTGTTCTTGGTTGCTAAATTACAGTAACTGAGATGAGCAATACATGTGAAAACCAGGAACTGAAATGGGTAATAGTGTGAAGAAAATATATTTGAGGTGTTTATTTTTTTATAGTGTTGGTTGGCTTTGTCATTTCCGTGTACTTTGTTTCACCATGCAGTAATTTATAATCCAGAAGGGGGCCTTACAGTTCCACTAATGAATGAAGAATACAAGTACAGTTCAATGTTGATTATACACCTCTTAGTGGATACTTACCTTAAGCATGAAACTGTTTGTAGTTTATTCGGCTGATGTTCAGAAATTTGCAAAATGCCCTAAGCTTTTTTTTTAATCTAAAAGAGTGTCATACAATTCTATGACTATGAAAACTGAATACAATTCAACCTTTTAGATACTTCAAATAAAAAATTTTTAAAACAGCACTAAAAGCATTACTTTGTTACCATTGCTCCCAATAGCTTAGAATTTCTGGTTTTTATATTTACTTATTGTTTACAAAGTGACATGGAAAAGAAATGTTTTTACCATAGTAGCTGTTTCCAGAGTTTAGAAATAGCATTCCTTTAACTTAAGCCATTTAACTGACAGATGTGACAGATCCTGTTCTCCTGACCATCACTCACAGCACTCCGAGTTGTTTCCTTTCCATAGGCAAAACAAGTTATGATGGTGTTTCTAGACTTCATCAGCTGGGGACCTTCAAGGGCTCATGAACTAGACTGCTAAGATGGAAAACCTATTTAGGAAAAGACCATTTTTAATGATGGTGATGGCTTTATTGGGAAGAAACAGTCACGCCTGTGGTTAAGGTATTTGGCCCATGATTTATCTACACGGATACATACATTCAGTTCTCAACTGGACTATGATTTTCTTATACCTTGAAGAAGTCACTGAAGTCCAAATTAAAGGAAGATGTTGGACTGCTGGCTTGTCACTGACATCAGTGACAGTAGGAGCTGGAACCTACGTATTGTTTTGGACCAGGACCAAAATCCCTCAGCACCTGTTCTTCTGCAGAGGGGCTGAGAACGCTTTCCTTCCCCACTGCCTTCTTTCAAAGAAAAAAGTTGTTAGCATTGGGATAGCGTGACAGTAGGAGGCATGTAAAAAAGTAGGAAGATTAGTGGTAGTAGGACAAAAGACACTTTAAAAGCAGTGTCCCATTCTGCAGTCCTTAAAAGTGGAACAGAAATACTTTGTAACAGGAGTCAGTGGTAACCTCTCATTTAAACAGTTTTAAGTCCTGCTGAAAGGCAAAAGTGACTGAAGAGAGTGACAGAAATAAAAATTTCTCTTAAGAGTGATCAAGGGTAATAATGTGCATTTTAGAAAAGGGGCATGAAAGAGGAATAGCAGAGCAAGTAAAAACTATTTTGTTACAGAAAGGTTATACAAGATGCTTCTATTTACTATTTAGTGTAATGTATGAGCAAAAAAATAAACCAGTCTAGTATTAAGAGGCACATTTGGATGCGTGGTGGTTTTGGTTTGGTTGGGTTTTTTTTCCAAGTATAATAATTAGCTTGGGGAACGAACTGCTAAAAGGTTACACTGAAAGCAAAAAATGTAGCCCGTTCTCCTTGAAATCCCACTACCTATCTGAGTAAGAAGGAATGCACGCAGGTATTTTTATAAAAGAAGGAAATTAACTTGTGTTTGAAGATGAGCTGGTCGTCAGAGCCATGGTGTGACATCTTGACAACTGGCACGCTTCTTCTCATTTTCCCCCAGCAGTGCTGTCCTCCCTCCCTGCAAAGGGCCAAGGTCTCACCATGGGAAGCAGGAGCCCACAGAGGCTGGTTCTGTTGGCCTCCATTTATCACTACCCTCAGAGGTGTTCCTGGGACAGTCATCCCTGTCTGATGTGCTGCAGCTCTTCCTAACCACGAGTTTTGAGTTTGTCTGTGTTGTTTAGAGTGGGATTCACAACCTTGAGCACTCCTCAAGAAGTTACGGAGATCCTGGGCAGAAGGGGCTAGGTTCCTGCTCAGAGAAACATCTCCATGGCTAAGCTCAGCATGGACTGGAAGATGACAGGAGGCAGCCATGACAGTTATGACCCAATGAGCAGCCCAGTTTCAGTGCTTCAGATCAGAAAATGAACTTTAGAATTGGTGAACACAGAAAGAAGCATGTCAGAAAAAGAACTGAACCTTTCTCAGAACACTTACTCAGCAAGAAGGAGATGGTTGCTCGTGGCTGCGGAAGCACAGGCACGGTCTGTAACAGTTACTACCAAATAAAATCCTGCAGAAAATCATGTCAGAAGCACCCCAGGAATCCAAAGCTGATGGTCTACACAGCCTGGAAGAAGCGTTGCTGTGTGTTTGCTGAGGACCTGGGTCTCAGGCTTGAGTCTAGCTCTAAAAGAGTTCAAAGAGCAGCAACTTAATTGTTACTGCCACCTGGAAAACTCAGAGCAGCGGCTTATAAATGATGCTATTCATTTTCACGGTGCTTTTACTTATTTTTATCTGTTTGTGTCTAGGTTGCCACATAGCAGACCTCAAGAGCAGCAGTAAATATATTCAACTGGTTTAAATGCTTCACATCACCATTTTCCCCTTGCTGCTTGATAAATAAATCCGTAGGTGTCAGCGTTACGTTTACCTTGGACTGCATTTTTGCCAGTTCATCACAGGCAAACATGATTTTATTTCAGGCTTTGGTGTGCTTGTCAATAGTCTGACATCAAAATATATTGAACAAGCAAGGAGGGCAAGGAAGCAAAACAACACGGCTTTGTCTCTGCTAAAGCGATTACAATTGACAATCCAAGGCTATAATAAATATGTCTTGTGACTTGCACACTAGAGGAGAGCCTGCATTTAAATTATAGCTTTGGGTTTTGAAATGCTCACTGATCCATTCCATTCCCATTAAGAGCGCCTTCCGCTCTGCAAAATTAAGTGATATCTTTACATGACAGTTTAATTTAATTAATTTATTTTTCAGTATGTACAGTTATGGAGTTTCTCCATTAAGCTTTTGAAATGTCTGTAGGTCCTATGCATTAATGTAAATGCGCCATGGCCCATAATTACCTTTGGCAGGCTTAGGGCACTGATAAAAAGATTATATTTTTAAAAAACTAAAGTCTTCAAACTTCCCCGGTGCTTGGCAGGAAATCTATTTCTGTGTTTTATTTGGAGCAAGGCTGGGGAGCCTGCAGCCAACAGCTCTGTGTAGGCAGTAACTGTTACATTTTAGAAAAAAATACATTTGACACTAAATGAGAGAAGGGAAGAGGAAGACAATTAGTGCGAGAGTACTAGAAGCAGCTGTTTGTTTGTTTTGCCTTGTGGCTGCCAATATATACTGTTATCATTAAAGTGCATCTAGAAACGAGGTATTTTCTATGAAATTACTTCGCAAAACATGGATCTTTATCTTTTTAAGGGGCTGCCCCAAAGTGAGTTTATCTTCCCTTTTCACAATAGCTCTGTGCTAGCCAAGAATGCCGGATTCTCCCCTTGCTGCCTCCTCCTCTCTCCTTTCTAAAAATGAACTTTTCAGGGAAATACGGAATTCGGAGAAGTTTGAAGGAGAGCAGATGGCCAACAGTGATCCAATAGGATGTTAAACTTCAGTTAGGTAGTTGCTTGGCAGGCAAGTACAAGTGAGCCCGTGATGTTTCCATAGTGATGTTTTTACGTGGTGCCTTCCTTTTGTCATTTAAAATTCTAAATGACTAAAATAAAAGGGGGGGGGGGGGGGGGTGTAAAATAAAATGAACGCTCTGTAGACCTGAACATTTAGCATGATATAATTAACTCTGCTTTTCCCAGGGGCAGTGACTTGGTCTCATTGCTGCTTTCTGGCTGAAGAGCAACGCAGTGACCTCAGCTATGGTCACATTTGCCAGCCTCCATTGCTGTGGTGCTTGTGGGGGCTGCCCGTGTTGCTGGATAAAGCAGGGACAGCTTCTGAAATTAAGGTATGACTCAGATCGTAGTGCTCTGGCAGGGGTTATTGCTCAGGCACTGATTTTTGTGGTGTCAGGATCTCACATTTACATTTGGGAGAAGGTTTGCTATGGCACTTCTCTAACCTTCAGAGCTGTCTCTACATGCAAGGAGGCAGCGTAATTAAAATTGACGCTTGCCATGACTTCAATTCCTACTTTCTCTTTTGAAGTCTGAGAGGTAGCCGTTACAATCGCATTAATTTGTGAGGATATAAATAACTGCCATTATCTGTGCAGCCGTATTGCGCAAGAGAAACAAGATTTGTAGGGAGAGGCAATATCTTTTATTAAGCCAAATGATAGTTGGAAAAAAACAGGCAAGCTTTTCAACAACCAGCTGTAGAGACTGACTTCAAAAGCTTACCAGCTTTTTTCCACACACCTACTGAAAGTAAAATGAAAATAAGTACGTATTTGTATATACCATCTCCCTGCAAACCTTGCTTATCTTGAAAAAGAAGTCTGGACAAATTTGACTATGAGCTGGTTTGAGCAGAAAAGGTTGTAGGAGACTGGACTCATGGTAAACGTCCTAACTCCCCAGCAGCCCCCTCCGCTGCCTCTGCACAGGCACGTCAGTGCTTGTGCCAGCACTTTGAGAGGACCCAACGGGATTTTCCCTTCCCAACAGCTCATTTACTGAGACCCTCACCCTCGAGCAGGGGGAATCTCCTGGAGAGAAGCAGCTTCCTAGTGGGAGAGCAGTTCGCGTTACCTGTGGTTTGCAAAGCCCAGCATGAACTCCTCTGAATGCTGTGGTACAAGCAAATGAAGTCAGTTTAGCCTAGGACAAAGTTACCTAGCTGTCTTTCTGTGCTCTGGTCTTACCCATAGACTCAGAACTCCCAGGCACAGAAACCCTCTGCTTGAATGGGGTTCAGCCTGTTACTGCTAAACCTGACCGTGGAGACAACAAATACTTGCTTTTTTAAGAAATGCATTTTCTTACCCTCTGCCACTTTCCAGTCATGCTGTGCAGCACTTGTACTGGCAGCACCGGCAGCAGCCTGAATGAATCATTCAAAACTGTACCTGTTTAGTACACTTTTTAATATTTAAATGTGTATCCCATCAGGGAACTCCATCAGGATGCTTGAGCTGCCAGTGACAACAGAGGGCTGAAAGCTCTCAGCCACGATCTCAACCAACCCTTGATTACAACATAGGGCACTTCAGTAGCATTTCCACCACAAGGAAGATCTGGCAGCTTTGGTAGGGGCAGCTACAGCTCAGGGAGTTTCAACTTATAGATTTAGCGAGTCCTTGCAGTGCTAGTGTGTCACAGAGGGCAGTTAGGGAATGGCATTGTGATGGGTTGGAGCTGGGCCAAGTGGAGCAGCTCAGAGTGTTTCCCATCTTTACCTTAACTTTGTGCCATGAGTGTTTCCTCAGTGCTCGCTTCACCAGGTTATACTGAAAGTTTATTCAGTTCATTCCTGCAGGTCTTAGTCCAGGTAGGTCTTTAATCCTGCTTTATACCCTATGGCAGAGCTACAGGGTGCTCCCATTTGGAGTCACCTGCCTGTCCATTTCAGATTTCAGACCACCATCTAGCAGTGCTATTCAGCAGCCATGGGCTCTTGACCGTGCGCTGAGGCTGTAGTTACAAACCTAACTCCAAAATATCTTGGAGTCTTGTCCTGTGCTGAGCTCAACACGCCTGTACCAAGGAATGTGCCTCCCTATCGATCTCACTTGGCTTTTTTTCATTTTGCACCCTCTTTTCCTCTCCTACTGCCTCCTGAAAGCAGCGAGAAGCTGCTCTGCGTAGCTGAGGAGCAGCAGTGGTGAGAAGCCTCTGCCCTCCTGCCTTTCTGCCACTCCAGCTAGAATAACGCCAGCTACCAAGAAGGAATAACCCACAAGGGGCCTAATGAAACAGCAATCTGGCATTAAGATGTGTATATAGTTGCCATTTGTTAAATTGACAGATGACATTTGGAACGTGCAGCCCCTATTCATTTTTTAAAGCTAAATACTCTCTTGAAATAAAGTCTTTGCCATTAGTCTTAAAGCTGATTTCCAGCCCAGACAGGGCCAGCTGTGCTTTTACACATTTCTGGGCACAAGGTCAGATTTCTAGCAGCTATAAGATTTTCTTTGAAATGAACTGGACAATTAATGAACAATAAATAATCTCTTGCCTCCCAGAATACCTTTTTTCTACCACTCCGCCCACTACCTTTCCATGTGGAATTCTTTATACAATAATAATAATAAAATCATAGAGTTCCAACAAAGAGTTTTTAATCAACTTGAATTTCATCATCTGCTACCTCGTCCCATTCATCTACATTTTTATGTAGCTGCAACAACAAGATGCCAAAGGGAAGCTCTGAACACCTTCAGCAATAGTTTAAAATTTATTCAGGAGCAACAAAGACTCAGCTTTCTTAGAGGCAAATACCTCAGACATTATATTTTAGGAACAGTTAAGAGTGTGAAGGGACTCAGCTCATCCAACTCAAAAGCATAGAAATCATGGTGAAGACACGATATTCCTTTACACCTTCAAATTGCTGTCAACACTTTCAATAGCATACTTGTGATAACTTCCATTTCCAACTCCAGAAATACTCAGAAGAAATAGGTGCCCAAACTTTATCAAAGTTGCACTCTTGGACAAGTACTTGGCTGTTACTTCATATGCTTCTTCATCAGCTTTATTGATAAAGGTCCAGAGAATTAATCTGACTTATTTAATGCCTTTTCAGAGTCATTCCATTTTAACATTAGGATATCATTTCACTACTGCTATGCTGCCACTTCAGTTTAATTTTGCACCTAAAAGAGCAAAATTTAAGCCTTCCAGTATGCAGAAAAGTTGGTAACTAGGTGGCTACTATTGACTGAAGGGAAGGAAGCACCTTCCACTGGTGGTACGCCAGGCACAAACACAAAGAAGATAGCATAGTTTCATTTCACGTCCTTTTAATGACTAAATCAAGGTTGGAAAAAGGTAAGTCTCTTGACAGATACTTTCTCCAGCAGCAAAGACAAGAGAAGCCCAGAGTGTGGCCAGCAACCCTTTCGTTCTGCATCACATTTGCCAGGAGTCATAGGCACACTGGAGCCACAAGACAAGGAAGAGCCTGCAGAACGTTTGAGTCACAGGGACACTTGCTCTCTTTAAGTTTTAAAAAAAATAAAATCTTAAATGATTTACATATGAATTGCCTCTAATGAGGACACACAAGCTCAGTTTTCCAGCAGACTTTCAACAAGGCCAAAATTAAGGATACAATTACATGGCAGAATACTGTTCATGGTTTTTATGTCAACAGTGAAGTCAGCCACTGCTGGTGGGTGGGAAGCAGCTCTCTTTAGAGATGTTGAGCTGGTTGATTTTCTGATTACTTCAGAGAATTTTAAAAATAGCAAATTGTAATAACAGGCCTATAAACTCTGTAGCAGCTTTCTGATTAATGTGAACCTCAAGATATAAGCTGAGTTCTCGTCCATAAGGTATGCTGTTCAGACATTTTCTAGATGCTATTTTAACCTGTGTCTTCTGAGTCACATTAGTCAAAAGAATTGGCCTGTAATTTAATTACTGCAAATGGAGCATCAGCGAGTTATTTCCTAGGAAAGAGAGTTAAGAAAACCCAACATTGCAATTAATGCTGAAATGGAACCCTTTTGCTTTGGCCTTTCAAAAATTTTTCCATATGACAGGAGCCAAGTGAGACTGAAAGAGTTTAGAAAATTCTATTAGAAAGTCATCTTCACCCAGAGCTTTCCCAGAGACCAGAAGTTTTATGACTCCTTTTTATTTCTTCCTCTGCTCTGGGATTACCTAACTGTTCCCTAATTTCCTGCAGAATTATAGGTATTTCCAATTTACTTAAGAGACCTTGAGTCTGTTCAGCTGTGCAAATGACTCCGATTAGTTAGAGAATTTTAGAACTCACAAAAAGATGTCCTCAAAGTCCACAGGGTTTGTAGCTTGTGCAGCAGATGACCATTCACAGGAGTCGTATAACACCCTGTGCTTGCTTTCCTTCCTGAACTATGCTGCCAGAAGTTCCCAGACATTTCCTCGCGGCTCTTAACTTCTGTTTTTCCACCATTTTGTAAGCAAAGGATTCTCTATTTTGGCTTCCCATAGAAATGTAAGTACAATACAGTTCTGCATCTGAGTGCTATTAAGCAAGAGACCTTCCCTCTATTGCTTCCTTGTAACCACACAGCTTGATAATTTGAGCAACATTTAGGACCTGAGCAGGTTAATAAACAAAATTGTCAACATAAAGGATTCTTGGTGAGATTCAGAGACTCTCACAGATTGAGGCAAGGAGCCTGGAAAGATTTTTAAGCCCTATGATGCCTGAAGGCACCTTTAGATGAAGAGCATAGCAAGTTTTGTGACCCACCCTTCCAACCTTCCTTCCATAATGTCATCTTTCAACTTCACTGTGTGTCTTGTGGGTACTTTGGGCCATCCACATGCTACAGATGAAGAACAGGCTTTGCTGCATCTGGCAGTGGGCTGAACTATAGTCTGACCATCCGTGACTCATCCAGACCATCCTGGACACACATTAAGGTGGGAAGCATGCCTGGACTTTTCCCTTCAGAGATCTCCAGACCATAGTCTGTGGCCATGCAGCGTATATGCTGTAAGCTCTGCAGATGGTATACAAGGTCTGAACTTGTGAATGAGCTTAAGATCCCTCTTACAACAACATCATTAAAGTCTTGATCCTGGCAAATGTGTAGGGCGTGCATGGAAGCCTGTTTTACTTACAAGGAAAGAAAAAAGTCCTATTTCCCATATATTTATCTTCTAACTTCCTTCTGCTAAAACATGTTTGTTCTTAAATTACTTTGAGAAAAGGCAAGAGAAATGGGTGTGGTGAAGTTGGAGGAAAAATAAATACTAATTTTAAAAAATGACCCATGCAGTCACAGAGCATGTTAGAGACCAGGTTTATGCTCTTCAGCTATTTCTGGAGGCTGAAGGAGAACAAATGGATTCCACTGGTTCTACCCTTCATAGCAGGTTGCACTAGATCTGTACCCTTTGTCCTTCAAGGTAAAGAGCAAGAAACGAGTAGATGTAATCATAACAAGCCATACAATTTACACAGTCCAGGTTTTGTGCTTGATCTTTGCAGTAGTTGATCTTTAATATACCCTGTATTTGGGGACACTCAAAGTCTCTTATGCCAAAGCTTGGGAGTGGACTGGATGCAATCTTTCTGCTGTGGGACAGCTAATTGTTAAAAGCTATTTCCAGAAGACTCTGCTCTCCACCACTTCTATCCACTTTCTACTAACTAGTGAACTGATGCTTGTATTGGCAGGTGGCTTCACGGCTCCAAGTAGACTCATAGTGGGAAATCCTACCAGCTGTAAAAATCACTTCTATATATTCACCTTTCCCTTCCCTCTCCCCCTAGAAGTCCTGCTGGCTCAATGTATCTATATCCCACTGGAGTCAGACTGTATTTATTTGGCTGCACACCCCTGCTCCCTGCAGTCAGTGTACAGCAACCATGCTGGGCTTCAGTGATCACACCACGCTTGATCTGCCCAGCATCCACAAGCTCAGAGCCCCAAAGGTCCTCTCCACTGCAGGATGTGTATGTTAATACACCTCACACATGCTTAGTTTTAAGAGCAATTTGGACTCATGCTTGACTGCTAGAGCAGACGTACCTTTTGTTTCCAGGGTATGTATTTTCAGTATGTCCTAACTGGCCACAGTTTTCAGGTCCTTTGGCTGTCCCTGTGTTGCAATATAATCAGCGAAGGCAGATGATCCAGTTCTCAGTGTCTTTGCCTGAAGAGACAGAGATCACATCATAGGTATTTCTTCTTCACTTGTTATGTCATTTGCTGAACAACTACATGTGCGTTACTGAAGGATTAGTGAGTGAGCCAAGGCTACAGAACATAACGTAACTTCACAGCAAGAGCTGCCAACGCAGTTCCTTAATACTGTAAAATTATTTCATGTAAAAACAGGTGATGTAAAAAATCAATTCCATCCTAAATTGTGTTTTCCCCTTCGGTCCTTTTAAACTTTGAAATAAAGTGGGAAAGATACCAAAGCCCATAAATAATCTCTAAATAACGTGTTACAGACTGATGGTAAGTGGCACTCACAAACCCATATTTATATTAAAATACCTCAGATGTGTACATTATATAGACTATCAATTATAAGAGCTGAAAGTAAGATAAATGCAATGAATGTACTTCTACGTTACAATCCATTACATTTCATCTTTCTGAGAAAATGCTGGTTTTATTCCAAGCTATGTATCTTAGAGTTAACACAAACTATGTATTTTAGCCATATCATCATAAATACCTACATCCAAGAGACCCACAATTACACAGAAGTGTACTATAAACTATACATAAATTAGTAATAAACCACTACTATTTAATAGAACTCCACAGAGAAAAAGACCTGTCATGGATGCTTTGGCAGGTAGATGAATAGATTCATCCTTGCAAAATTGCACATCTTTTCAATAAACATGACTCTGGGGTGTAATTTTGGACAATATCTTCATAATACATGACAGCTCAACATTAAATCCACTGGGACCCAAAGTGAGTCAAAAAGCAGCCAGCCAGTTCAAAGGTGTTCACCTTTAGGTAACCCTTTGAAAGCCACTTGAGGGGCAACAATTGCCAGGCTTCTCCCAGCTGCCAGGGTGGTCTCACAAAAAGCCCATCTCTGCAGCAAGTGCTGGCTCCACCAGCTGTTCTGTGAGAGGACTGAACAAACCACCCTCCCCTCCTGGCAGAGGATGTTTGTCCCCTGGTATATGTAAAACACTTGGCTGTTGCTAACCCAATGATTACCCTGCAGGAAAACTTGCTTCCAAATAATTTGGTCTTTATTTACTCTGAAAAAAAAAACAAACCAAAAAAAAAGGCTAAAAGGTGAAGGCTAATGAGATACTGGAATGGGGATTATTTTACAGTAATAAAATACTTCCCACATTTCTAAGGGCACAACATCATGCACAGATCCACAGAGAGCTCTTCAGAGCAAGCTTTCCCAAGGACCCGATACCTCTACACATACCCTGGTAGCAGGCAAGCTGCTACATCACACTGAGAAGGCAGGGTACAAGTTAATTGAAAAGACAAGGCATAGCACAGGCGTCTGGGCATGCAAGCAAGCAAGCAGAGAAAACAACTAAGTGTTCTTTCCTTCTATGTTAACTGTACATGTGTTATTTAATAATGGGTTTTGAACCTGAAGTTGAAACTATTCCACACTCCAGCTCTGTGGTCCTGCTGTTTATTTAGTTCACAAAGTTCATGGTGCCCTTCTAACATATGCACAATGTTTCTCATTTGGCCGCTTTTTACATTAGTATTTTCATATATAAATAAGCTAAACTAGGATATGCCTTACTGCGTAACAGGGAAACTGCACTGGGGGGTAAGAGTGCTTGCCAAGTTGTAACAGGAGCACAGATCACGATCAAGACCTCGTGATAACTCCTAGGGAAGGAATGATGCAATACAGAGCTTGAGGCTTCACTTCTTACTTCTGCCACTGACCCATGCAGACAGGGCGAGAACTGCTCAGTGTCTTCATTTGCTCCTCTAAATTACAGTGTGCTCAGTAATACATCAGCTGGGGGGTTTGAGGCTAAACTTGCATAAACCAATTTTGATTCTTTCCATCATGTCTCTCATTAAGCGTAAAGCGCCTCCAGGGAAAGGCAGCTGATTAAACAGATTCCTCTCTGACATAATGAATTTACAAAACCCCTCCAGTTTCACTGGGGATGTTTGGGGAAATGTATCTTCAGCCACCAAGGGCAGAGTCCACCAAGAGAATCACTGAATTTCCTCTGCCTTGGGGCCTGACAAACCTTCCCCACCTGCCTGGGGTAGGGTGGGGCTAAGAGAAGGTGCCTGCTGAGTGCTAGGAGAGAGGGGAGAAGAGGCAGGGATGCATCCATCCATCCACGGCACCAGCACCGCCTCCCACTGCTAAAGCATTCAGGTCACAGCCTCCTTGTTTCCCTTGGCAATCACAGCCCAGCCCTGCCAGCTTCCCCCCCACACCTCTTGTGCTACAGCCCCAAGGCAAAGCTCTCCAAGGCAAGCTCTGCACACAGAGAGGTTTTGCCTCTCAGCACAGGAAAGAAGTACTAGGCTTTTTCCAGCATTCAGATCCTGTTTTTAATGTGACTCAGCTCTGCAGAGTCCATAAGGATGACATGGGTTGTGCTTTATTAGCAGTTAGGTTAATGTTTGGAAATAAAAAGACTGATGGTTTTATCTGTTTAATCATTTGGTGCTGCCAAGAGCGACCATAAGCACAGCCCAATGGTGCATGAAGAGAGTACAGCCTGACATTCGTTTTCCACCACTGAAATCCAAACATTAGCACACAAGTTGCATAGCAGGCTGGCAGGGGCAGGCAGCCAGGATCACAGCTATTGGAGTGACTCAATGATCATAATTTTTCTTCATGGAGATTTTCAGCCTCCCTGCAATGGAAGGAAATAGGTACGGATGAGGTGGGCTAATTTTGAAGTTTGGCAGTTCACTTGTGTTTGCCCAGCTTTCCTATGCCCTCAGCTGAACTAGGCTACAGAGCTGAGGACTAAAAGACTCCTCTAGTTTTCCTGGTATATTATTTCACTTGGGGGGGGTTCACCCCCTTCTTTTTTCGTAAATCTCCGTTTCTCGGGTACATTCTTTAGCAAACAGTAGCTGCAATGCAGGTTCACCACATGTAACCAGGCTATGCTAGCTACCCGCCATATGCAGCCAGCAGCAGCTATAGCAATTTATCGCGGAAAAGCAATCGGATGGCTAGATCATGTGGTCAGCTGGCACCCAGACAACACTGGATGTGGCAGATGCCACCAGCACAAAGAGCAGAATAAGAGACAACAGGAGCCAACGGATGTGAGGAGGTTGTCTTAGCAGAGGGTAGCTACCACAGCTAGTGTTTATCATCATTTATCACTAAACAAGTGCAGCTGTGGGACTCATTGAGCCTTTGAAACTTATGTAGAGCAGAGTTTGGTGATTTTCAGGTGAGTTACACAGAACACAGCCCCTTCTGTACACAAAGTCAAGGGGGAGAGAAGCCACTGAAACAATCACACTCCAAGCAAAGCTTCCTTGGACATGCAAACACACACATTACCCACTTCTGCCTATAATATATAATGGTCCAACTGGCCCAACAATTCCAATGAGTAAGTACTGCACTGTTGTAGGAGTGCTGCAGAGCTTGTACCAAGCATTTTGTAAAAGCTTCTTAGCAGCCACACAGGTGGGCCATCATGTAGGGAACTGGCTAACAACATTAAATGAGACAGTCTGCAGGGCTGGCGGACCTGAAACACAAGGACTTGAGACCCTTAAAGCTTCTGCAATCATCCTGCACCTAGATTTCTTTCTCCTACTTGTACTCTGTTGGTATTTACTCTTTCCAGTCAAAAGGGCAGCAGCAACAGCCCATGTTCTCGACCACCTTCTCATATGTCTATGATATCTCTAAGAAAGAAGATGCTGTCAGGAGCTGCCCATGGCTTTAACATGTCAGCTTAACACTTTAAATGGTTATTCCTCTGCCAGAGCTATGCTGTTTTCTAGCACAAAAATAAGCAGAGTCTGAGCTCTGCCCACTCTCTCTGCCTTTCCTCATATACTTACCAGAAAAATAGCTAGAGCACAACTCCCACACATTGTACAAGATCCAGACTCAAGCAGCCCTAAGACAGGCTTTTTCCTGTCTCAAGTCTATGCTAGAATTTAACACTTGCAAGATTATAACATCTTTAGAGCAGGGGAGGTGAGGGAAAGGAAATTAAAACAAATCCGAACACACCCAAAATGTACTGCCACTTTCATAACTAACAGAATCCCACAATGCTAAGCTCAAATAAAAATAATAAAAAAGAAGCCTTACCATCACCTCTTTACCCTCAGCCTCAAGGCCACCTCTACTCCACAACTACATAGTTTCCCTCCAGCTTCACATTTTCAGCCTTGCCATCCTAATGAGAAACCTTTGCCAGCTGGATCCAACTCCCAAAGCAATCTCCGTAATGAGGACAAGCACCTGGGGACCTACCTGCCTGGCTCAGAAGGAGAATTTGGTTTGTTTTTCCAATCCCCCATACTGCAGAGTCCTTTGAGGCTGTGATAAGGGAATGCCAGACCACCTAGCAGCAAGAGCAGATGAAGAGGGAGGGGACTGATGAAGAGCTGAGATGTGGGTTGTAGCCAGGGCAGGAGGAAATGGTTTAGAATCATTGAGTCATTTATGTTGGAAAAGACCTTTAAGATCATCAAATCCAACCAGTACCCTAACACTACCAAGTCCACCACTAAACCATATCCCTAAGCACCACATCTACTGTCTTTTAAATACCTCCAGGGATGGTGACTCAACCACTTCCCTGGGCATCTTGTTCCAACACTTGACAACCCTTTCGGTGAATGCATTTTTCCTAATATCCAGGTTAAACCTCCCCTGGCACAAACTGAGGTTCCTCTTGTCCTGTCACTTAGTACTTGGGAGAAGAGACCAACCCCCACCTTGCTACAACCTCCTTTCAGGTAGTTGTAGAGAGTGATAAAATGTAGATGGGTGTCACATTTATCAACCTCCAGCCAACAGGGACCTCCCCAATTATCCAGGACTTCCGGTGAATAAGTGGCTTGGCAAGCACTTCTAACAGCTCTGTCAGTACCCTTGGGTGGATCCCATCTGTCCCCATAGACTTCTGTATGGCTAAGTGGTGCAGCAGGTCACTGACCATTTGCCCTTGGAATACAGGGGCTTCATTCTTCTCTCTGTCCCTGTCTTCCAGCTCTGGGGGCTGGATACCCAGAGAACAACTGGGTTTATTATTACAGACAGAGGCAGAGAAGGCATTCTGTACCTCAGCCTTTTCCTCATCCTTTGTCACTTACATTTCCCCCTGCATCTGGTAAAGGATGGAGATCCTTCTTAGACCTCCTGTCAATGCTAATGTATTTATAGAAACATTTTAAATTGTCTTTCACAGCCATAGGCAGATTAAATTCTCGTTGGGCTTTGGCCCTTATCATTTTCTTCCTGCATAACCTCATGACATCCTTGTAGTTCTCCTGAGTTGCCTGCCCCTTCTTCCAAAGGTCATAAACTCTCCTTTTTTTTCCTGAGTTCAAACCAAAGCTCTCTGTTGCGCCACGCCAGTCTTCTTCCCTGCTGGTTTGTCTTCTGGCACACAGAGATGGCCTGGTCCTATGCCTTTAAGTGTTCCTTCTTGAAGACTGTCCAGACTCCCTGGACTCCTTTGCCCTTCAGAACTGCCTCCCAAGGGACTCCATCAACCAGTCTCCTAAACATGCCAAAATCTGCTCGCCGGAAGTCCAAGGTGGCAGTTCTGCTGATCCCACTCCTTACTTCTCTGAGAATCTAAAACTATAATCTAGTGATTACTATGCCCAAGATGGCCTCCAACCATCACATCACCCACAAGTCCTTCTCTGCTCACAAACAACAGGTCCAGTGGGGCTCCTGTCTTTGTTGGCTCCCTCATCAGCTGTGTCAGGAAGTTATCTTGCACAGACTCCAGGAACCTCCTGGACTGTTTCCTCTCTGCTGTATTGTATTTCAGGCAAATCTCTGGTTAATAGAAGTGCCCCAGAAGAACAAGGGCTAGCAATTGTGAGACTTCTCCCAGCTGCTTATGAAATATTTTGTCTGCCTCTTCATCCTAGTTGGGTGGCTTTATAACAAATTCCCACAATGATATCTGCCTTGTTGGCCTTCCCCCCTGATTCTTACCCACAAACACACAAGCTGATTGTCACCATCATTAAGCTCTAGACAATCAAAACACTTCTTAACATACAGGGCCACTTCACTGGCTCTCCTTCCTTGCCTATCCCTTCTGGTTGGAGCCCTCAGGTATGAGCACTCAGCTTTGACCCCAAGCCTGAGAAGAGGGTATAGGGTGCTGGCGCACGTCTGGCAAAAATGCCTTTTTGTTTTATAGCTTTCTTTCTTTATTATTCATTTCCCCCCCGCCCTGTTTAGTTTGCTGTATTTCAATCACAGCTCGTTGCGAAGGGGAAGCTTCACTTTTTCATGAAGTTACTGTTCAGTCAAAGCCCAACTTTAAAAATACATTTTTTAAGTACGCACTATTCACTCTTGTCCTCAGTAATTTGACTGGCAGAAACAAGAGCTGTGAAAGCAGACCTTGTCAGTCACTCTTAAGTCTTCCTTAATATGGAAAAAATCACCTGCCATTTAAACTATATTTTAAAGGGGCACAGTGTACTTAGTAAGATGCACAGACCTGGAGTCTCAACCTCTTTTCATTTTCTGGTAAAAACTTATTTGTGAGGATTGCAGACATGCATGGGTGGGAAAACAGATCCCACCAGGTGGCCCATGAAAACCCACCCAGGCCTATTTTCCATCATTTTCTGTAAAAACACTGCCCATACGTGTACATCTGCATGTACTTTCCATCACAAAGACACCCACTGCCACAGCTCTGAGCATCTATCTCGTGAAATCCAAAGGACGAGCATATGCTCATGCACAGGGGAGGCACCCACCGTACAGCGCCTTGCAGCTGCAGGGCGTGGAAGGCACAGGTGTCTGCTCTGTAACAGGTCGCATGGGCTCCATGGTGCAGGGTGGGACCAATATGGGGTGGATTTTGCTGTTTGCTATTCTTAGGCTCAGCTTTTTTTTCTTTAGGCTGCACAGCAGAGGATTGGGGTTTATTCACACATGGCCATCACTTGCATGTCGTGGACACAGACCCTGCGTCATGCAGTGCTGACTCGTTTCACCTGTCTTTCCGAAGCAGTGAGTACCCATGGCACTGGCTGTACTCTGAGACTTGGAGACACTCAGCAACTTTATAAGAAGACCAAGGAAGCGTAATGCTGGGGTCTCAAACTATGTTTGGAGAATGGTTCCACAACAAACAAAACATTTATTTTTAATTGAAAGAACTCCTAAGAATCAAACTGGAATTATTCTATAGTAAATTTAGCTACAGCATTTCTGGGACAGGATGTCCAGAGAACAAGCATTCTTCATCTTATCACCAGAAGGTCTCAATTCTGACCTGAAACACAAATTTGGTGCCAGGTGTAGTACTGTGTTTGTGGTCTGTTGAAAATGCCAGCCAGCGAGGGAATGTGTTCGTTTATGGCACACAAGTTAAAAGCACAGAGCTAAGTTCAGCTGCCTTTGCCTTTGCTGGGAAAGGAAAAAATTATTTGTTTTGCTTCCATGATGGGAATAGCAAACTTCTTTCTCACCTCACTGAGAAGAAAAAATCACACCCAATATGGTTAAGATGCACCCTTTTTTCCTGAGCAGTGTGACAACCTCACAACTTGAACACAATTTTGAGTTGGGTTTTTTTTTTTTGGCTGCTACCTTCTGCTTGTTTTTTTTTTAATGTGGTATATCCTTGAGAGATGCCTCATGCATGAACACCTTGGGTTGCTTGCTACAAAATGGCAGAGCTCATAAATAAAAGGAATGGGTAGAGCAGAAGTGAAGCTGCTTTCAAACATGCTTTTAGAGGAGCTGATTTACTGCTATTTGGAGGCAAATACCTGGCTGTGGAGGAAAAAAAAAAAAAGTAAAATGAGCCATGCCAGTCTGTCACCAGGAGTGGGCAGGTTGGTCCTTCCTAGGGCCCTGTGGTGATTCTTCTCTTGCAGTATGTGAGCTGGGATACTGCCAAGGCAGCTGCTTTTGTTTGCTTGCTTTTGCAGCGAATATGCTGGAGCTGAGATCACCTTTTCAAAAACTCAGATACACCTTCCAGAAATCCAGTGGCCAGGTAAGCATTTTGATGTTTGTGTCCTGTGACCAAGGGCAGGGCTTTGGGGGGAAAAACAGGAGCACAGCAGATGTTTGGGCTGGGAATGCCTTCAGCACTGCTGCTTTTTGACCCACTGCATCACCCTTCTGGGGACCTTCCTTCATTATTCAGCCACTGAGTGCTATGGAACAAATTTCTCGATGTGCAATGTGGCTTCCTCTGACTGAAGGCCCTGTGAAAGAGAAGCCCTTTGGCACGGCTCATGCATGAGTTCCCCTCCCCGCCTCAGCTCTGGTGACAGCCACCTGTGTTCCCTGTGTTACTTCTTGGCCTCAGTGCTCTCACTGTAAGGCGATACACAAAGTGAGTATTAGAAGGTGTTTTCTGGGCTGAGGATTTTTGCCTGGTGGGTTTTAGAAAGGCCCACATGCTTCTCTTGGGGTTCCATCCAGCCTCCACAGATGAGCCCCATCCCCAGCATGACCTGGCAGTCACCGCCCTGGCTGCATTTCATTCTGGCTGCGGTACTTTGATCAATCAAAGCAAATCAAGGGCAGGTCAAAGCGAGGCACCATGTGGATTTTCTTGTCTGGCTTATGTTTTACCCCTGGTCACACGCCAGACAAGTTCCTCTTCACCCTGTGTTGCTTTCTTAGCAATTTTTGCTCTGACCACGGTGATGCTGGTGACAGGAGAGGAAACCTGGCTCTGTAAGTGGAGGCGCACAGAAAAGGGCTGCATTACACTGAAGTCCTAAATCTTGTCTGACTGGTCAAGGACTCCATGGCACAAAGCTGGGTTTGCTGGTCCTCGGGGATGGTGGGGCTGCGGCTGATGTGCAGCCACGTTTCCTCCCTGGACGTGAGGAGTGGAGAACAGCTGGGCCGGGGGTGGCAGGGGCCATGGCCGGCGGGTCCGACGTACTGCTCAAGCTGCCGTACCATGCACAAGGTGGGTGAGTTAAGGACATACTGTCAGCCTTAGTTCTGAGTTTCCTAGGTTTTGTCAGTTTAAGCCAGATTCCTAATGTTATTTTAATGCAGTTGTTTTGTGTGTGAATAATATGCTTTCTATGCCAAACCACAAGCCCTGGAACTAATATCTCATAAAAATGCCTAGAGTCCAAAGCTAATAGCTGTTATTCATCTGATCAAGTGATGCCTAAAAAGTTACAGATTAATGCTGTTCCCTAGGGGAAGGTAAAATTAAACTCAACTTCTGATGGGGCTGGGTGTTATTTTGCGCAGTGTCTGAGCCCGGACTGGGGGATGCAGCCTGCTGCAGACCCTTGGAGCCCCCTGACAGGGCTTGGTGCCCTGAATGTGTGTGGTGAGTGCCATCCGGGCCCTACCTGAGTCCCAGTGGGCAGAGCTTGGGGGTACGTGAGGGGTTTCCATCAGTTTTCTCTTTAAAAAGCCCCTGCTCTTCCAGCAACACACCACCCAGTGATGGGTCACTATAGCTCATCCTCACCCAGTCCTGCTGCTGTGGGCAGTGATTCAGGGGACACTGAAAAGCCCAGGGAGGGACAGTCACTTGCTCCCCAGGCAGTGGTTTCTGGGTAAGTGGTAGCTGTGGTGAGATCAGGTCTTCTGTCCACCAGCCTGGCATGGCGGGCAGCAGGTGCTGGAGCCAGCAAGGGAGAGGTGCCCCTTCTCCTCCCAGAGGGTTTGGTTAGGGCACCAATGACCTGCAGGGAGCAGAGGGGGGAGGCAGAGGGGACTGGCAAAGGGGTCGGAGGTGTCCCTTCATGCTCCTTCCAGGCAGGGAAATCAAGCCACAGGATGTCAGTGCAGCCTGTGCAAATGCCATGCTTGCAGAAAGAGATGACTGTCTCCTCTGAAGAGCACATAGGAAGATCTCTTTCCCAGAACATCTTCTTATTTAGGAAACTCGCATCACGGCAGCAAAGTGGAATGCTTATTTGGGAATAAGAAAATGAGATGTGGCCCCAAGACGGTGCGTGTAGGCACCACAGCAGAAAGTCTGAGGACGCAGCAGAGGCAGCTGCTGGCTCAGTAACAAAGGCAGAGCTGGATGGGCCGGAGGCCCGGACAGCTGGTGTTTGCTGCCTGCATCCTCTGATACTGGCTACACAGTTGTGAGGTATCGATTATTTTCCTGTTACAACACAAAGGGATTAGCTAGATTAGCTTCTGCAGAGGTGAGAAAGAAATGTGTCATGTAGACTGTTTATTTTGCTCTAATTGGATTCACACCCTCTTTCTGAATAAATCTAATTTTTCTCCAGCTCTTGTGGTTTTTCATGGCTGTGAACGCTGAGGAGCCCTTCCAGGGAAGGGCAAGTGATTCTTAGCTTTGGTGAGGAAAGCAAAGGGGTCATGCTGCGGTCACTAGAGGCAGGCAGCCTGCAAATAGCGCAGCTGAGGAAGCTCTCATGGTCACGTCCCAGATGATTCTTCGCGGTCACGGGCAGCTTTTAGCAGCATGAGGTAGAAGCCGGTCTTTGAAAAAGGAAATCTAAACTTTTCAGTCCTTCCAGACATGGCACCCACATCTGCTCTGGGTAAGCTGTGGCACAACATCACAACCCAGAGACATGGCAATGCTGCCCATCAGAAAGTAGTGTATTCTGGTCCCCCTTCAGCAGGGTGAGCTGCGCCATATACTAACATTGTCAGCAAATTTTCTGCTGCAGTTCCTCTTCTTTCCTAGCTGGTGCGGATCACTGTAGGAAAATTATTTTCATCTGCTGTTTTTCTTGGCTCACTCCCTCAGAAACATGGAAAGTACCTGCAGTAGGGGTGGCTTCTGAAGTTCATCCTTTAAAACTCTGGAAACAGAATGAGCTCAGATGGAAAAGAAAGAAGAAAGAGCAAAGTTTAAGAATCCTAGGTCTGAGTGGCTGCAAACTGCTATGCATCCTATCCATGTTAATCCTGCTAAACAAGTAAATGCTTTTCACTCTGACGTCCTGTGGAAAATTTTGACATCTCTGTATTGGCCACTGTGGTTTGAAGCTCTGCCTCTGAGTCAGATGGGCATCACAAACCTCAGAACAGCTGGACTGAGCAATGATGAGCACAGTAGAAACCAGACATAAAAATAAATAATTAAGTCAATGAGATTTTGGAGGGGGGGGTGTGTGTCTAAATTATGCCTGCATATGCATTGCAGAGCTAAGCCTTAACTTTGAAATTCTTCCATTTATTTCTTGTTCCTACAAAGAAAAAAAAAAGAATGCTACATGAGGAATGCACATTTCTCTAGAGAGCACCTGCTCCTGCAGTTTCCAAAAATGTCCTGTATTTGCAGATGCCTCTTCATCTACACCAACCTGTGACTTGTCTGAGAGACTTCAGTGGGTCTTATCGGAATTTGTGTACACGTATAAAACTTGACATATAGTTTCTCCTTTATTGCTGTTTTGGTCATGTTTCTCCCCATGACAGATTGTTATATTTTCTGTTGGCTTTGTTACTCTATAGCTGGACACTGAAGCATCAAATAAAGCCATATGCTGGGTACATTCTCTGTTTGAGGTGGATATTGGGGTGATTTGGTATATAGATTGCCATGATTTTCAGTGATACCTTTTGCCTTGCTCATTTGCTTTTGCAGAACTCATTTGTTTTAGTACTTTTAGAGCCCACAGGAGGTGCTAAATAAACATTTCAAACTATAAAAAAAGTTACTAGCCAACTGCAAAATGGCAAAATTAAATAGCTTATCCAGCGTCACACACATCAGCAGAGCATCTGGTTCTGCAGGTCAGGCTTCAGGTTCCCCCCCTCTTTATTTTCCTATGCTGTCCTGCCTCATTTATGGCATATCAGATGAGGCTTTTACATCCTCCCTCACTGCACAGTTCCCTAGAGCAGTATCCACCCTGACCGAAAAAAAAAGGAAAAAAGCCCAAAATAAAAATAATGAGATAGATAATTAATTTGAAGGAACTTCTTTTAACATGAACAATACAATCTCTTTTCCCTTATCTTCATTTTTGGAGTGCCTGAGCCATCTTAGAATATTTCCCCTCAGTATTTACCCTGAATTCCCTTGCAGTAAAAATTCCAGCTTACAAAATGAAAGTTAAGTATAAGGACAATAACTGAAATCGGACCCTGCTCCCAGAAAACATGATCGGCCTGGGCAACAGGAAACATTGTGATACAGGAATCCCTGCATCTGCTGAAGTTTGCCACCTCCGCAATGGAGCTACCAGTTGCTTCGGTTCCATAAATCAGTGCTATACAGACTTTTAGGGCAGGAAGCAAAACAGAGATAACATTTCTAAGGGAAATCAAAGGTGCAATTAAGAAAGCCAGTGGTAAAGGCATAACTTTCCCATCACAGTACCCACGCAGCACAGTGGGAAAGGCTTGATAGTACAAGCAAGGACAGGACAGGCTCTAAGGGCTGCCCAGCTAAAAAGTTGGTAGGGGAATGTAAATGGCAGGAAGCTACCCCTCTACAGATTGAAAGTAAAGTTTCATGGATTACTTGATCCAGAACTTTATAAAACAGCAAGGTGACTTTTGGACATGCAGAAAGCCCTGTCTGTCTGTTGCCTTAGCAAGCTGGAAATTGAAGGACACTGTATAAGCTGAGGGAAAACCCCAATAGTCTTCAGCACAAAATTCTGTTAAATCTCTGCCTTCAGCAGCTTCCAAATCACAGAAACCTTGGGAATACAGGACTGTGGCTCAGGGCCTTAAGAGGCCTGGGCAGAAAACAATGTTGTCTCCTTTTAAGAGAAACTATAAATAGTATTTAGCTTCTCCAAGCGGACAAGTTCATAAGTGAGCCTGCTTGATTGTGGACTGGCTTCTTCATCAACTTAGTATTCAGGAGAGGGAAGAATTGCCATAGCAACATTCCCATCTTCTGACATGTATCATGCAGATCATGTAGTCAAGGCAGCACAGCACCCTCTCACACATGTGCTCTGTGAACTTTTGTATTCCTGACAATAATAAAGAGAGAACTATGTCTCATGATTGACACACTTGCCTGTGATTCCTTAAAAAAAATATGGAAATGCTTCCCTTCCCCCATCCTCCTCCTTTGAACTGTTTTCTCTTCTCCATCCCACTGAAATGATGAGAACAGCTCATGCCCCAGATCTGCAGATATATGTTCCTGACAGTAGTCCTACGCTATGCAAATGTGTAAACTTAAAAATGTAGAGGGTTTTAAAAAATTAAGTATACCCAGCAGAATCTAAATTCTGAGTAAAAGTGCTGAAAGGAACTAGAATTCTTCCAGCACTTGCATAATTAATGCTCTATTAAAACACAACCTTGCGTCTATTTTCTTTTCTTTTCTTTTTTGAGCTAGTCTGAAATCTCCAGGCACACACGCCAACCATACCTATGGCACATGTCAATATATATATGGCGCCTGAGGTAGGAGCCAAGCTTACAAGCAGAGTGGAATACTGTATGTGTTTTCAGCCAAGGTCTGGCTAACCCCTGGGATGGCTTGGGCTACGTGGACTTTGCGCTGAAGGAGAAGTACCACACATCACACAGGGCTAAGTTGTGGGCCAGTACAAACAGGATGCTGCAACACTGTGCAGTAACACCACCTCTGTAACCCTGACAGCAGTGGCAGCCAGGTACTTGACTTTACATGTGTTCTTGATTTAATTGTGTCATAAGCCACCAAGTAGACCTCTCTCTAAGCTTAGCACTTATTCAGTATTGTGCCTCCCTTCAAAAGCCCTAACGCTAGAAATAGTTGGAATATAATTATTCCACTATATATATGTGCCTCTAACTATGCCTATCCCACCAGCGGTTCTGACATTAAAAGTATCACAACATACTGTCACATGCCTACATATTTTTTACTCAGACCTGGGATTTTACAGACTGTGCTGTCCTTGGCAGGATGCCTATGGCACCATTTCTACACAAGGGTTGGCCTCAGTAGCTCTTTTTCCAAGGAATGGGCTCAAAATCCTGCATAACTTCATGGCCTCAGCAGAGAGAGACCAAAACCCACTTTGAGTGTTTCTCTCTGGACTGGAGATGCACCTAGCTGTGGCCTACACCTAAGTGAGGTGATTTTTCTAACAAGGCTAGTTTATCTTCTCTTGGTCTTCTTTCTTACACAGCTCCCCAGCACTGCAAAATGTTCCTGTTGGGTGGCAGAAGCTCTTCCTCTCTGTGCCAAGGGAGCTGCTTTGTTTAACAGTCTGCTGGAGGTAAGTCATCTTCAGATAGTGACAGCTTTTTATATTTTCCTCCCACCCACACCCCTGTCCTCCCCACCACTCCTCTCCAGTGGTTAGGGTCACTGAACAAAGCTTTGGTACCTTGTCTTCCCCAGGCAGGGTTAAGGTAATTAAGTTGTGGTCAGTATTGCTTAATGGCTCAGGTGGAATTACATCTCCAACAAGCTCTTCAGCTTCACCCAGACTTGAGAGCCCTCCCTGCCTTTGTGTACTCCACAGCTGCTCATTCCAAGAAATAACCATTCAAGAAATTCCTTCTTTATAACTTGTCTCGTGGTGACTCTTGGCCAGACTACGTACAGGCAGTTGAGGTCCTCCGCTATCATAATTTTTGCTGTCTCTCTAAGTATTGTGTTTAATTGCCTCTTCTTCCTCTATGACTAATAACATTCCTGTTCTGTTAAGCCACCTCAGGAGAAAATGGTTTGCAGCTTAATACCAGTAGCAGAAGAGGGGTGACCTATCCTTCTTTTATCCCATTATATCTGTGAGGTGTAAACTTAGAAGACAAATTGGGAACCATTATTAAATAAGAACAATTTATTTTATTTTACATAGTAAAAAAACTACAACGATGATGTGTAGAAAGTTAGCCAGGCACTGCTCTGCCCGCAAAATTAAACATCCAGAAATGCAGAGCACTGCAGCCACAGGCTGTCCCTATTGCTGTGGGCAGGATGGTTGGCAGCTCATCAGCCTTAGTTCAAAGGGAAAAGTGCGAGCACAAGAAGCTGCCAGTTTGGAGTATGGTGGGATTGCTGCTCATGCCAAGAATGATACCTTTCACAGTGCCTGACTTCTTTCCATGTTAAGCATGTAACTGCCATTTAACTTCTGACCGTTATTATTTGTTTCCACAGAAGATCACGTGTCTGTGTGTATACACATATGTGTGCATATGTTTATCTGTATGCGTGTGTGTGTTTAACTTTTATGTACACAATATATGTAGAGCAGGGACTATCTGCATATTAAAAGAGCAAAGAGATATTATGTCCTAGTACTGACTGTACCGGAGCAATCTCTATATTTAGAATGCACACTGTGGAGATACTTCTCCAGCCTAATGGTAGATGTTTACTTTTTAATACACAACCTTTATATAAAATGTTGGATTTGGACACCATGACTAGCTACAATATGAATTATATGAAAAAGTTGCTATTTAGCTTCTGTCTCATTTTACACAGCTCTAAGGAACAGCAGATACCTCCCCCGGTGGGCCATGAAGTCTGTGGCCTACCTTTCAAATTTCTGTACTGGCATTTATTGTGTTGAGGTTCAAATCCCTTTACAGCTGTGGTCTGAACAAGAGAAGGGCACTTAAGGGAATAAGACTACAACTTGCTCTTCTGGGTTACATTAAAGTCCATTGATTTCCATCTGTTACTTGAACAAAACAGAGTGCATTTTTGATAAAAATAAAATTGCTTATTTTGGAGAATATACGTTAAATATATTTGATGTTTATGGTCTGTAAATTGGACAGTTCTGTTCTTCTTAGAGTTACTTAATAATAGAAGTAAGAGGAAGTCACTATGCCCAAAAGGCCCATTTTCACCCTAAGCACAAAAAGCTCTTTCATTTCATTACGTCATTAGAAGCACTACAGAAAGCGTCCCACCTGCCAGCCGGCTTGCCCCCTCATTCAGCAAAGCCCCTGCGCTGAATAGCAGCTGTGCATGAGTTTGGAGTTCAGCGCACACCTAAGTACATTTCTAAGCAGATGTCAACAGCTAGATCTTTCTACTTTCCAGGCTGATTTCATTTCCCCTTTGCTTCTCTTGCTTCAAAAAGAGGCTGGATCATTGCCACTGTAGACAGCTGACCACTCAAACCTGCAACTGCTTTTTTTCCTGGGACTTCTGCCACAGTCAAACCCCAGGTTTGGTACTACAGTCAGACAAGTTGACAACACCTGCACTTTTACAACACATACAAACATGCTGCACCGAACTAACAGCCCAAATGTATAATAGAACTCCCAAGTTTCTTTCCTTCCCTGCAACACCGGTGACCCCAGTTTAAGTGGCTGGCTACAGCAGCGTGGGAAGCCTTGAACCCCAGGAACAGAGCAGAGCAGCTGGGATACCCTAGCTGAGATGACCTCTCCTACTAGCATGCACTATGCCTTGATTAGGAGCTTTCTTTTGCTGCTGCAGATGGAAAACACCTGTCACAAACATTTGCTCCTGTTCACATGAAACATGGAAGTATCAAAAGACAGGGTTAGTAGCAGAACTTGTCCAAGGCTGCATTCAGAGAAGACCTCACCTTGCACCTATCCTGCTGCTTGCTCCTTTACTCCCAGGGCAGGAACACTACACCTACCTCAGTGATGCTAACCTCAAGTAGATGGTCTCTTCAGGACTATACTCTGATTCAAGTTTTAGATTACAAATCCTTTCCGTGTTCAGTCTAACACTATCCAAGTCTTCAAAGGCTACCAAAGAGCATTGCAGACTGACCAATCTTTAAAGAAAATAAAAGGCGAAGAAGAAATTGTTGTTAGGATTTTAAATAGTCTTTGAATAGGAAATTCAACAGGAAAAAATGAAATAAGAAGCGTATGCCTTATACACTGTCATTACAAGCTGCCACGTGGGAGCCTGTAGAATGGTTAGCCATTTTTCAGTCTGCTCACAGTGTCCTACTGGCTTTGACGTGGACTGGTGGTAATTTAGCTAATAGTACTCATGTGGGCAGAAAAACAAGGAACCAACTTAAAATTAGGAAAAATACTTGTCATTTTCCTTTAAAATAAGGCAATGGTTGCAAAACAGATTCAGCAAATTATGGTTTTATCACACACAAGGTAAACCAGACTAAAATAATTTAATTTTGAAATTGTGGCAAAAGTTTTCAACTTATGGCAACCTCTTTGTGACAGAGTGGTTGGGAACTGTGCATATGTTTTGGGGTAGTTAAATGCATGCAGAATGTGAGGATGAGCTTTCTAAAGCCAAATAGGGTATACAGCAGTACTGACATTCATGGCAACTCTGTGGCTAGAATTTCTAACCAGCCTTAAAAAAAAAAAAAATCCCTTTTTTTTTTTGTGTGTTCTATACTAAGTCAAGAGAGTATTATTAAGATTTCAAAGTCAGGCAATCAAGAGTGAAGTAATGTCAGAATTAAGGCCGTCTGTTCAACCTAATTTGGCCCCTTGTGAGTATGAATTATGATATTGCCTTTAATTAGATGATCACACAATATTTTTTCCTATGCCTCATTCATAGCACATGATGGATGGTGCTCACTGAATGATGAAACCGTACTTTGTTTTTTCCTCGTGGTTCAAGGTGCGGCAGCCTGCCTTATTTACTGCACGCTATGTTCTTCTCTGACAACAAAACTGTTTCCTTCACAAAATTTTCTATGTGGTTTATCATTACAGCTATGAAATACTCAACAAATGTTACTAATTTAATTTTACTGCAGTCCTCAAGGGAAAAGGTAGAGTTTTTTCACTTAGTTTATCCATCTAGAATCTATTCTCATTGCACACGTTTTTATCGAAGCTTTGCGTCCTTCATATTTGGTCTAGACAGCTTTATTTGCATCAGCTTTGGGGCAGAATTGACAATACATGGGGATCAAAGTCGGGGTCACCATTTCTGGAGTGTCATGGGTAGTCATGCCTGGAGAAAGCCAATGGCTCAGGGACAGTAGGGAAAATCCTGTTCAGCCACAAGATGGATCATTCCCAAATCTGATAAAACACTTTGGAGAACTACCTGTGTACTACAAGGAAGTGCAGGCATATTTTTTCTAAATCTTGGAACAAACCTAATAGATTTTCCCAATAAATTCAGAAGTGTTACCAACATAAACGCTATTGTTCTTCCAAAGACCCAACTCCACAGCAAGAATAAAGTAGAGAAAAGTTTTCCAGGCATCGTTTTTTTTTTTTTTTTTCCATAGACTTGCACTTTGAAATAGATGACTTTTTCTGACAAAAAGTTTTCCACTAGAAAAATAGTTCCCCCAAGAGAAATACCTTTCAGGGACAATTTCAGCCAAGATGGTTGAAATTTGGCAAGCTTACAAGTGACTTTTACTTTAGTCATCATTCATCCATCATCCTTCTTAAGAATGATGGATGGTGCAATTCTAAGGGGAATGAACACAGTCTAGAAAAGCGCTCCCTGGGTACACAGGCCCCTAAATTATTTGTATCATGGTTCATACATCATAGGCTGGATTTAATGCTCTAAGATGTTTTTGACTTTAAATATGATGATTCAAAGCTCATAGGAGTTGGAGAACTTTTTGAGGTGTGAGAAGACAAATTGAGTTCAAACCTTGGAATACTATAAATTTCCTCAAACCAAATGAAACCCGCCACATTTTGTGTCACATATATTGCCTTTGGCTAATATGGCCAACCTCAGGGACTTAACTGAGATCTAAGCTTGGTAGTCTATTTTTTTTTTTTTTGAGGTGCTGAATATTCACAAATTCACAGATAGGAGGGATGACAATGTTAAGTGTCCCTATGCTGTACCTACGAAAGGGAGTTCTGTCACTTGGACACCTACCTATGGATTCAGCTATGCAATTTTGAGCTCTGATGTTTCTATTCTCTTTATAGTCTTACTACATTTCCAATGTCACCTAAAATGACATGGTATTAGAAGAAAAACTTATCTTGAGCAGGTGCAAAACTTGCTGAGGAAGAGGAATCTTTCCATCAACAGCCAGTTTTTGAGGTCTCAGCCATTCAGTGGTGCAAAAAATACAGCAGAGCCATTCAGAGTATGCTCTAGCAGAATGCGTACAGCTGTGTGGCACTTTGGCATTTATTTTTAACACATTCCTTCCAACAGAATGAATTCTTGAATTCAGTGAAGAAACAATCGCCGTGAAATAAAAAAAAAAAAAAAGGCAAAAATGCCCTAGACTTAACAGGAGAGCATGAGTTATGCAAGTTCTTCAATGACAAGTCAACAGGGTCCGTTCTTTGGGCTTTCCACCCTATGCTGCAGTTGATAATCTCTCACAATGCGATGTCTGTCACTGCTACTGCTGCTGCTGTTGAGAGTACAGCCAGATTCCTCAGCACATTAATTGTCCACCAGTCCTTTAAAGTGCCACCACAGCTTTCAGAAGCAGTGACTTCAAACAGTTCCTAGGCCTCTGAACACCGCTGAATCCACGTTTGCTTTCCTTCCTGAGTTTTGAAAGCCTATTGCAAATAACAGACATCACCTCCAATAACAACCATCTATTACCATCAAGCCTCAGTTATCTATTGATAGAGTAACCATGTTGCAGAATTACTGTGCATATGTAATACACAGCTCAGGTTCAGCAGAACTTTAACATCCCTACAATAATGCTACTTGGCTACAGCTGATTTGCTTCCAAATTCTGTTGGTTTTGTGCGTCCTGTCCTCTCCCTCTGGGGGACCAGCAGAGGAGCTCCTTCATCTGGCCACTTATTTCCATGAGCTTTCTAGTAGCTTGCCTAGCTTTGAAATTATGCAACTCTGATCAACAAATTAAAAATTAATGAGAGGACAGACATACAAAGCTAATATCACCACAGAGCCTTACTTTTAAAGGAAACCAACTAAAAGCACATTGTTGAACTTGTGCACTGTTTTTATGTGTACATAAATATATTTTAAAAAATACTGTGGAGGCATGTCACGAGTTTCATAAGATCAGTTCCCCTCAGAACTGTTCCAGAGCAGAAACACGGTTAATTCATATTGAAACTCTGCAGAAATCCCTTTAATAAAAATCATATATTAACATACATATTTGAATGTTCTACATGTGTTAAAATAAATACCTCTAAATACACTAATGAATAAATATGTGATGTGGACACCTAAACACCTGGATCTTAAAACTACTTTTAAATAAATAGTTTATTGCTGAAAATGATCCCATTCACTTTATTTTAAATCTAGGTAATTTTTGTACCTACTAGAGTTCCTTCTTGATTGTCTGATAATTAAACAGAATCCTGCCAAGTTTAAATGATCACTAGTTTTTTGCAAATGAATTCCTAATACAAACAGGCATATGTTTAACTTTAAACATTTGCTTACATGCCTGAAGTAAGGCTTAAATGCTCTTGCTGATACAACACTAACAGCTCAGCCCGTCTATTGAGAACTTAAAACTTGAAAACACAGGATCGGGTCTTGTACTAGGAAAATACAAAAATCTTCGTGTAGAAATAATATCATCTACAGCTGGCACTGGAAAACCTGAAAATAAATTATTCAAATGCCATCAATCCATCTAGAATTTCAAGAATCAGCATGGAGAAACAGAAACACAGGATAATTTGATCTTTATTTAGGCCTTTTTAAGAAAAGTTGCATCATATTCAGATAGTCTTAACACCGCAAATAAGATTTTACTGGACCGATAAAATTATTAACAGGTATGATTTAAGGCAGCTGTTACATAGTGTTGTTACATTAATATTTCAGTCAGATTGAATTCTTCTTCAGATACATTCATGCAATTAACTTCTACTGTATTTTTACACTGTACTTTGAAATATATAGGATTGTTTTCTTTCCCCATATTAGACCTATCTGGTTAAGCTGTTCTCAAACAATACAGAGAAGGGACTCATTGTTCTTCTTGGTGGAAGTGAAAAGATGTAATGATTTAATGACTGATTTGATGCAAGAAATGCACATGGAGAATGCCGTGGAGAGAAATATACATCCTATATGTGTATGTCACACGCAAGCATGGAGAAATAGGAACGGAGGTTGAAAAATTATTATTATTATTAGCTAAAATCATTTTCCCTCCATATAAAACCCCAAAATAGCCTTGCACTGAGCAGAGGGCCCATTAAACTTCCTCCTTTCAAAAAGATTCCTCTCCATGCCAGCCTCTGTTGGGGGATGAGACATCTTCCATGGAGCCATAAACAACCCTCCATGTTGCCTCTATTGTTCAGTCCAATTTTGGCTTTTCTTTGCCTTCTTCAATACCTGAAAACATATGGAGAACAGTTTAAAAAAAAAACTGTCAATGAATAGAAATGAAGAGTTTACTTAGGTTCTTCTAACGCATTAATCTTCCTTTTCCCTTTATTGCTGTTGTTTTTCCCCTACTTGCTCATATGCTCTCGCATGTGTTACCTCACCTGCTGTGAATGGAAAGAGCATCTGCACACCTGATGGCAGTGGTTGTCCAGTAATGAGCTGCACAGTCCTCCCTCCCTCCCTCCCTCCCATTTTCAAACCAGCCTAACCCCCCGCTGCACGCTCAGCCTTTGACGTCTGCAGGGGTCTGGGAACAGTTAGTTCCTTCACCTCCTCTGCTTACCTACAAGTAAATTAAAGTAGATATTACTATAGCTGAAGCTAAGCAGCTGACTTTATTTGAAAGCAAGTTTTAAAAATTGTGTTTCAGAATTCAGTAACTTTAATCCCTCCTCCATTTCAGTATTGGATTTTTAAATATTTGCAAGTACACCTCCCTTTTTTTGAGAGTACAAGAATGAAGAATCAATTCCTGTTAATAGGGTGCCTGTCTCGCCCAGTATTGGTCCTGTCTTTCAGTAATATCAGGAGGGCTGGACTGAGTGTAGGGCTCCTTAAAGAACTTATCCTTGCTGCAGGACTTATCTCTTTTCTACGCTGAGCAAAGTCTGGGCTGGGCAGCAGATTATGCTTTTTCTGGCAAGGAAAACATTCAGCGATTTCATATGCCTGTTCCCGGACAATGAATTACTATTGGTATCTGACAAAAGTATTGTTCTTCTGACTAAGCCCTCTCTGCCAGACATCTCAAATACAAATATTTCTTTTGGAGGCTTTCAGGCCTGCTGCAGGCTGGAAAAGAAAGACTTCTGAGGACTGACGGCAAAAGAGGAGCAATGTTTGAGAATGCTGAGAGGAAAATCCAGTCACAAGTAAGATCACCTGCTAACGCAATATACACATGGACGGTCAGTACACCGGAAGTCACTTTAAAAACATAGTTAATTAATTTCAATATGGGAAATGACAAGACCCATCTGCAGTTAGAAAGCACAACTGCAGAGCTGTCTTGCTGAAGGAAGGAACATGGAAACAAACGCATCTGCGCACTGCCAGCAGCCCAAGTACAATGGCCCTGGGTGTTGCTGGCAAACCAATGCAATGGAAGAGCCACAGTGGAAGGTTTAACAACCAAAACAAGAGGCTGGGTCCAAAAGATTACAGTGGGTTTACAAGGCTGCTCCAGAGCCAATCTTGAGCCTTCTGCTTTCTGCTGGAAGGAACTTTTCCAATAGTTTTAAATGAGCTGTTTTATTTGTCTTTTAAAAAGAGCCTCTTTCCTTTCTTCTGAAGCACTCTACTGCAGATGCATCAAATAGTTTGGCAGGAACGCAGATACCCTCAAAACTGTGGACAGACACTGGCTTGTACAAAGGGCAAATTTTTCCTTGCCTACCATGTTTGTGGTTGAACTTGGAAAAACTAACTGCAAATCATTTTGTCAGTAGTGAGGTTTCATTTAATGCATCTCCAGAGGAAAAGGGAAAAGATCCAAACCCAAAACAACCCCCTCTCACCCCAGAAATCTTCTCATGGCAGATTGCTTTGAATAGCAAACTTACTGCTCAAAAGCCCCTTTTAAACGTACAGTTTTCAAATAATATTTTCCCAAGTCTCACATGGGGATAGACTGGCATTATCTTACATCTCTGCTGTTTGTGCTGTGCCTGTCACACACTTCAGGTTAGGTTTTTACAAAGTGTTTAAAGCACAGCAAACTAGCAGGTGACTCATGACATTGTCTGTTTTGCAAGTGCTTGAGCCACAAAGGACTCTGGATCAATATTCTTTAACCAAATCACGTAAACTATGGAGAGGATAATAAGGCCATGGTGAACCTTGGAAGAGGTTGGAAGAACAACCCGACTGATGTTAGCTCCTCTAGGGTGGAGGGCCACAAGAATCAGGGATTTTATTATGCATACTGTGGAATAGTGAGGGAGATTATCCATTATTTACTTATTTATGACTTGGTAAGAACATGTGATTCTTCACCACATTATTACTCTTCATATATAGGACTTAGGTCTAGTGAAATTATTCCTTGCGGCTGCCTTTTTGAGAAACTACTTTCACAAATTAACTTAAGTCACAGATATGCATGTGACATCAAACTGAGGACTGAAAACCAGACTTGAACACTGTGACCAATTATTACTGGTTCTAGAAAAAAAACAAAAAGACACTTCATACCCAGGTGCTAATATGAGCAAACGGCAAGTAAAACTGCTTTGAGCTTCTGGCATTAGGTTCTATCTAGTACTGGAGGACTTGTCAAAAGATATTTGTGTGTGCAATAAACTACCATGTGCATTTACAGTGTATGAACCAGTGCACACTTAAGTTTCCCAAAAGGGGATGAAGACTCTTCATATGGTCCCAATGTGTTATGGGCCCAATGAATGCAATGACAGAGTTCCCATGGAGCATGGATTTCACTCCAGTTGTGATCTGCCACTGTGGCAATTATGAATGTTGTTTGCTTATTTCAGGCAATTTGATAAATTAAAAACATCCTTCATAGATTAAAGGAAACTACTTTTAATCTTGTGTTTGTCTTATTTTCCCTTTTCCTCTACTCAGCAATGGGTGGCCTAGGCAGGGTAGATGATGTAGAGTCTGCACAGCTATGTTTACCCTGCAGTAAGGTGATCTTTCATTCCTATTTTACTGACATGAACATATCCATTTTCCTTGACTAAATTTGTAGGCAGAAAACACCTTATACATGAAAATACTAAAAAAATACATTTTTATTTCTAAGTTTAAGATTACCATTAACAGCATTCCCACAGAATGATGCTTTATTCTGGCTGCATTTAATGGGTTCATCAGCTAATAAGTGGGTTGTAAACCAAGTGGGTTGTAAAGCTCTCAGGTAATTGCCAACAGCTCTTAAATTAGTATTGGAAGTTATAAAAAAGAATACATATTCATAGCTCATCATGCTCTCCAGCAGCCACTTTGTTCATCCAGCTGCTTTTAAAAGCAAGCAAGCATGATGTTTCAGTGGAACTTCTGTCATCCTCCTTTGTTTTAGCCAGCTTAAAACCTTCTCCACTTCCAGGAGAGCATACTCAAGTCCCGACAGTGTATTTCATATTCCTAAAACTATACTCACATTTTTGAGTATCCCAGATGTAGTTGTTCAGGACCTCTCCCACCAAGTAGAATATGTTAATTATTACGGTAACAGCTGCAAAAAAGATTATTTTGACACCTGGGCTGAGGTGCTCAAGCAGCGGGTACACCCACACTCCTGTAACATGGTGAATCCAGCACACCCTGAAACAAAACAAAAACAACAAGTACTGACTCTTACAGCCCTGGTTTTCAAAAGCAGCTTGGGCTATAGGCTTAGCCACTGTAACTTGAAAAGCAATTATTTGAAAGGACTGCAAGCTGCAACTGAACTGGAGCACCTGGATGACATCCACCCAAAACAGACATCACAAATGATGAAACTATGACTGATTTCCCACATTGTTATCGCTTTGTTTTAAATTTAGTATGAGTAGTTGGCCTATTTTAATGTTCTGATGTAGGCAGGTATTTCCTTGCTGCATTTATATTTACAAGGAACACACACCCCTGTTCTGTGTGGCAGCATGGAAACTGCAGCATCCTCTGTTCCAAGCAGGATCTTTATCCAAAGAGCACTCAGGGGTCTCCAGGTTCTCCTACAGAGCCCAACTCTCTGCTTTCTTCAGCACCCTTCTTTCATTTCGTACACGTTTGTGTGTTTCTGATGCTTCTTCTTGCTACATCTGGCAAACGTATCAGCTTTTGGGGTTGCCAGAAACACATGGTTCAGCTTCTCTTTGAAGGAGTAATTTCTTCAGCACCTGTGTTTTAGGTTGCTCCTCCTTTTCTTTCAGTTACCTGATATAATTACAAAAACCCCCACCTCATCAGTGAAATTTTGGCCAGCTCCATAGTCAGTATACAGTAAAGGAAAAAGAATGATGGTGGTTTGCTGGTGAAACAGAGACTTTTAGCATTCAGCTACAGTGGAGATTGTTAGTACACTAACCCAAGAGACAGGGTGTCAGCTTTACTGCAGTGTAGCCTGAAGAAGCACTCCAGGTAGGTGGTTTCCTCGTGTGTTACTGCAGAGGACACCTCTACCCTCTGAAGGGATAGCTTTTGCATTGAGATCTGATGTGGTGAATAGTGAAGTCAGAGGGAGCACATTAAGTCCATACGTTCCAGCAGGTGGAAACTAAGAAAGGCAAATGCTGCCAAACAACTGAGCAAACACCACAGAGGCTAACCGGGAAAAATGCTCAGTGGAGACAGGCTGGGCCTGTGAGCTGCTGGGCTGTCTTCAAGAATGCAGATCTCTTCCTTTCTGACCCATCAGTTCGAGAGAGAAGCTCACAGTGAAGCACAGCTGGAGAAGACTCTGCAGCTGCACAGACTGTTCTTGATGGGGATTTCCACATCTGTATAATTTGCTTCACTTGCTGATACTTCTATTTGTTTAAGGAAGACTTTTGATCACTAGACCAACAGTCAAAGGCTCCTGAAGGGCACACACACAGAAGTCCACCCAAACCTGTTATTATAAATGCCTGTCACACAGACAGTACAGAATCCCTGCTTAACAATTCTCCATTACCCTAGAAATGTACATGGTTGTCATAGCTTCCCTCCTCCTTAGAAAAGCTTTTATTACAGCCAAAGCCTCAACAGTTGGACACTTCATGTAGGAATTTACATGTGTCAGTAAATTAATCTGCATGATCTAAATGCAGACTAAAAACCCTTTCTCCAAATGAGTTCACATACGGAAAATGATCTCTGTACTTAATTTTCTACAACATTATTCTGTGAAGAATGAAGAATTTTTCCTAACCTGACAAGATAAAGGTATATCTGCGAAAAAATAAAGGGTTCCTGTGTAACCCATAGTAACAGGGGATACCACGTTCCTCTTGATCAAAGAAAAAGATGGGACAGTTGGGTAGAAGGTAATGGGATGTCCTCTACTCCCAGGTTGGCTTAGCAGGCAGTGTCTATTATTGCCTAACATTTTCAGTTTAATTCATGTTTGTTTTATGATGATTCTGTGAAAAACAAGGTCCAAGGAAAAAGCTTGAAAAAAATTCCGTGCTTCTTTTTCACTATTTTCTCTGGTGTGATGAAACTGCCCTGCACTATAAAGCACCTTTACAGAGGGACTTCTCAAGGGACCTTCTAAACTGCACCTATGTAGCCAACTTCATGAACCAAGTACAAGTGGCATTTACTAGAATGCATTTATGCTGGAATGAGGAAATACTTTCTAAATCCATCCAGTGAGTCACTGATGGGCTCCCAAATGTCAGTGATCTCTGGTTAGTTCAGAGTCTTTGAGTACAGCTCATGCACTCCACTCTCTGCTGCCCAGCACAGGAGCCCATTCATTGCCTGGTGATACTGCTGGTGTGTTCAGCATAGCTGTTGCATGCCTGTCCCCGGCGCAGCCACACCATAGGAACTCCTGCTCTGAGTACAAGAGGTACCAAGTGCCACCTGGGAGACAACGATCAGAAACCCACCTGATCAGCCA
>JAVFHW010074474.1:0-33979 GCA_032159205.1 Eurystomus glaucurus suahelicus | reverse complement strand
GTCCTGTTGCAGGGCACAAGTGAAAAGAGGTTGCCCCTTTCTTCTTGACACCCAGCCCTCATATATTTATACACATTAATTAGATCCCCTCTCAGTCTTCTCTTCTCCAGACTAAAAAGCCCCAGGTCTCTCAACCTTTCCTCATAAGGCAGGTGTTCCAGCCCCTTAATCATCCTCGTAGCCGTCCACTGGACTCTTACAAGTAGATCTCTGTCCCTCTTGAACTGGGGAGCCCGGAACTGAATGCAATACTCCAGGTGAGGTCTCACTAGGGCAGAGTAGAGGGGGAGGACGACCTCCCTTGATCTGCCGGACACACTCTTCTTAATGCACCCCAGGATACCTTTGGCTTTCTTGGCCACAAGGGCACATTGCTGTTCCACGGATAATTTGTTGTCCACCAGGACTCCAAGGTTCTTCTCCACGGAGCTGCTCTCTAGCAGATCGCCTCCCAGTCTGTACTGGTGCATTTTGTTACTCCTTCCCAAGTGCAGGAAGGACTCTACACTTTTTCTTGTTGAACCTCACTAGGTTCCTGTTTGCCCAGCTCTCCAGTCTGTCCAAATCCGGCTGAATGGCTGCACAGCCTTCAGGTGTATCAGCCAAACCTCCCAGTTGTGTATCATCAGCAAACTTGCTGAGAAGACACGCTGTCCCTTCATTGAGGTTGTTGATGAAGATGTTGAACAGGACTGGACCCAGCACTGATCCCTGGGGGACTCCACTAGTTACAGGTCTCCAGCAGGACTTGGCACCATTTGAGCTTTTAGGGGAGAAAAAAGACTACAGTCCACAAGACTGAGTCAGAGTATCACAGGGTAGCGTAAACCTGATTTTATTAAGACTCATGCTTTGCTGGAACATCAAAGTCAATGAGTCCCCAGTTTATGCACTTCAAAGAACCAAACAGAGGAACCAGAAAATGGCTTTGTTATCTTACTAATGTCAGAAAGTAATCAGGCCGTTGGATGTGTGCAAATACATGCACACCATAACTGAATTACTTAATTTGAACTTTAACATCTCAGTTTGAAGAAGCAGCAAACACTTATTTATAGTCTTCTGTTTTGATAAGTTAATCCGTTGTGCAGCAGCATTTGTGTGCACAGCTGCACATGAGCTTAGTGGGGATTCAGTGTAAATTTAGAAATGTTTCCTGCAGACACACAATTTAAACTAATACAGATAGGCAGGCTGTACTTGTGTCCAGATACATAGCTGTACATATATTGTAGGTCTGTATAGCTAAATACATATCTGTATAGATTAGGTACATAGATCTATATAGCAGTTATGCTTGTATATACATCCATCCATCCATGGGGCGAGGGAGAGAGAGGGAGAGGAATGGGCACAAGCTAAAACACGGAGGGTTCCTCTGAACATCAGGAAACATGTTTTTACTGCAAAAGTGACCAAGCACTGGCAAAGGTTGCCCAGGGAAGTTGTGGAGTCTCCATCCTTGAAGACATGCAAAACGCATCCAGACATAGTCCTGGGCAACCAGCTCTAGGTGGCCCTGTTTGAGCAGGGAGGTTGGACTCGATGACCTCTGGAGATCCTTTCTCACCTCAACCACTGTGGTAGGTTATTTTCAACACCTGCCATAGTTATATGACCCCTATTACCATTGTGTAAATGCTTCACAAGTTTTTTTCTGGTTGTCCTTTCAGCATCCTGTAAGTTAGAATAAAAGGTTGGGCTAATTCTTTTTTGTATAAGATGCACCAGCATCTTATAAGTGGAGAGTGAAGGCTGAAAGAGAATTTTCAAGTGAGCCTATTCAGGAGACAGCATTTGGGTCTTTGTGTTCCTTGGCATCTTTCAGAATCCCAACTTATGCATAGACTGGAGCCCAAGGTGCAGCAGAGAAAGAGAAGTGAATTTTGATCTCCAGGTCACCACTGAATACTCTGAGCTTCTTCTAGAACTTTTCTGTAGTGAAGTAATTCAGAAACTTGTAAAATCTCTTCTTAATTGTGATTTCAAAGTAACTCACTTAAAATAATTACTATAGAAAACAAAAACCGTTAAGAGTAAAGACTCGGGAATGACGTGTTCCGGGAGGGTGAACTGGCAGACTTAGGCCAGCCAGCTTTACATGCCTGTATTCCTCTTCCTTGGGCCTTCCCTGTTTTTTTCTCAGCTAGCTGTGCTTTTCGCTTCCCAGTGTAATGCATTCTCTTCCAGGTGGGAGAATAAAGCACTGGATCTTTCTGTATGGTTGAACTATCAAGTAGAGTTGCTTTGGCCTGGACTGTAGATAGATAAAAGTGTAGATTAAAGATAGGAAATTAGCTTGGAAGGCAACAGTGAAGCTTTAAAAAAAAATAAGCAAAACTCATCAGAGTACTGATATGTTCTCTAATTCAGCTGTGTAAATCCAGGGCCAGAACTTAGAGCTTCCGATTTCACAGTTCCTTTGGTCTGCCTGGGACATTACCCAAATACAGATGATAAGAGCTCACCACGGAACAGTGTTTGTAAAGACTGATGATTCTGTTACTTACTCAGAGTTTTCCTGAAGTTTCCAAAACTTCCAGTGAGAGTAACTCCTGAATGGTTCTAATGTCAAGTTCCTATTTTGATAGCAAAAGCAGACAGCATGGACAGCCTTCTAGTTGTCATTATTTTAGTAAAGCCAAATTTGTGACCCATATTAACTGCAAATACAGAATGATTTTCATAGGAAGTAACGTGTACCTTTGAAGTGAACTAGAAATCTCTCCGCTTTTTAGTACCCATCATCTTGTTTCTTCCATGTGGACAGCTGTGACTCATACTACAGTTGAAGGCACATTTTAAAGCATTCTGTCATGTAATATCTTTGTATCTCTATGTTTTTCTTCCCCCTCAGAGACTATGAAGAAGATATTTCAAGAAAAGGGCATTGTGGCAGGAGAGGAAAGAGCTTTTAAACCACATCTGACCTTCATGAAGTTGTCAAAATCAACACAACTACGTAAGCAGGTGGGCTCACATTTCACATAGCTCAGCAGCAATCTAGAAAGTCTAATTTGGAGACAGACAAGGGAATTGCTTATGCTATAGAATCATACTGTCTACTGTGTAACTGCCTGAAGAGGTAAGACTTTTTAAAATACTGATTTTTAAAGAAAAAAATTATTAGTACATCTACTGTGCAAACAGTAGCCCTGTACTGTACTTTAAGTTACCACTCCTGATATCCTCAGTACAGAAATATCATGGTCTGTTTTCTTGTGTGAAACTAGGCAAGACCAAAGGATGAAAGTACTTGTTCAAAATTCCAGAATTATTATTGGGGTGTAGCTTATATGCATGCAGCTTGTTTGGGTACTTTTGCTTTGTTACTGCATAGGAGAAAATAAGCAAATAAAGAGCAGGATTTATAGTTGCATTATGCGTAATGGACAGACTCAGTTCCCTCTATTGATTGTGCTTTGATGAATTTCCGAGTAGCAATGAAACACCTCTTCTGGATTCTCTCTTGCAGACAGTTATTTCTATTAGTCTATTAGCTTTTTTGACAAAAATAGACAATACATAAAAGTAGGTTATAACAGCGATGATAAATATATAGAAGCAATACTAGTGTGTCTAGGTTTTTATTTCATACTACTTTAATAGTACTGTTGTATTTCTTAAGGTATATCGCCTTACATTTTTTTTTCTGACACTGTATAGAATATTTTAAGTGATAGTTTAACATTGACTAGGAAAATAATTTTCGGAAAGAAATGTATTTTTAAATAAGAATGAAAGTACATAATATAAATTTTAAAGTTTATTTTTTTTCTTAGTCATAAACATTAAAGAGAAGTACTTCAAAATTTCATGAGAAATAACTCTAAAAATGCTGGAGGCGCACCTTTTAATTAAGTATATTGTGAAATCAGTTGGAAGAAGGCAGCGAGATCTAAGATACACCAAGAAACTTCAAGGGTACATACTCTTGCTTTGAAACAGAAATAAGGATAATAAGGATAATATAAGAATAATACACACAGGTGTATTATACAGGTGGTATATTATAGCTATTAAATTTGTAAGCTCACTTAAGTTTTTGCTTGTATTAATGGCTGTTTTTTAAAAGACTCATTTTAAAAATCCACAGCTCTTCTAGAATATCAACTCTTCAGGAATTTAACTCTTTGGTTAAAACATCTGAGACAATCAGGGTGTGGTTTTTGCCATTCTGTTTTTTGTTTGGTTTTCAGCTGGTTTTGTTTTGTTTGCGTTTATCTACCTAGCATGAACTATTAGCCAGAATGCATACTTTCTGTGCTCTGATATTCACTGCTGCTGACAGAACCAGGTCAATGTCATTCCAAATCATCTTCCTTAGTCCTCCATAAGGCTGGATAATGCATATGGCATTCTAAAGATACACCGTATAGAAAGATACTATGTATTAAAAATCTGTACATTTTTCTCTGTCAATCCATTGTCAGGCACAAGCATCGGTCTTTACTATAATTTTTTGTTTAACTGTGTCCATACATTTAATGAGATGGTTTCATGCATTTACCGAAAACAATAAATAAAAACATGAAACATAAAAGGAATAAGTATTCTGTAGTACTTTTTAATATAATGTCTAATTGAATTTTCAGGTCATACAACAGTATGAAAAACAAGGAAGGGGGAGTGGATGAATACTACCTGAGAAAGCATAAAAAAGAGCAAATGGAACTAAAGTAGCTGAGTATAGTTCCCAGCTATAGCTTTGTAACTATTATTGGGTTTTTTTAAAACACAAATTTCCTTATTTGAAGCAATACTCTGTTAAGCCACTATCCTTATAATGACATGTAAATTCCACCAAAGTTATCTTTTGGGGAAAAAAAACCAACAACTCTGTGTTTCAAACCTTAGTCTATCTACAGGCATTTTTGAAATACATATATTCTGTAAAGATTTTAACTTTCCCAAACTGTTGATGATATTTACAGAGCAAAGATTTTGAGAATTCAAAATTAAGAAAGATTTCAAGGAATCAGCTTTCCGCTTTGAAGGCACAGCAATAAGCTAAAAATAGTAAATGCAGAGAGCTTGCAAACAGACATTAAGAAAGGATAAAAAGGTGAGATAAAGTGGGTTAGAAAAGAGCTATCTGGGTCACTGTACCCTCTTCAGCTTCTCAGGTTAAAGAACTTTAAATTTACTTATTATGTCCTTGTGGAAGGAGATAAAGGGATAGAATTTCCTTGCACATCTTTAGCTATTTGTGCAATTGTTTGAATGATAAGAATCTTGGATTAGTATCATTGCTTTCTATGCAAACAACCTCATGAAACACAATGAAAGAAGCAACTGGAGTTTTGCACTTGAAGATAATGTTTCTCTCCCTGCTTCCCTCACTAGCCTGCTACCGTTGCCACAGGTCAGTCACAACCCCTCTGTTTTTCATTTGCCCAGAGCGCTGTTTATTTCAGGGTGTGTTGTGAGGCACACTTGCTAAATGCTGTATGACACTTGGGAGATCCTTTGATACCTAATACTACCAGAAAAGCAAATACTGTGAAATGGATTTCCTAAGCAGAAGATGACTGACAGCTAAATTGCTCTGATGGCATCTGCTTAATTAGTAAGGAGTATATCCTTAGCCTAGAAAGTGGTTGACAAGAGAAAATGCCAATAATATAATTTATGAATATTTAATAGTGATATTCTTCTGTGCAGTATATCTTTAGAATGCTGTATATATAATTAGTAAATCAATGTATTAGTGAGAAAAATCTGTTTGTATTTATAACACTTGCAAGTGATGTACAAGGCCGGATTCACTGTTACTGGGCAGCTTCAACAGTAACGTCAAGATGCCAGGTTTTATTTTGCAGACAGAATTATTATGATTGCACTGGGAATAGCAGTAACTGCATTATTCAGTAGTTTATTCTGACATTTTTAATGTCAGTTGTGTTCAACTTTTTTCACTACCCTAGTTTCAAATAGACATAGCAGAAGGTACCTATTTTGTAATAATAATGATAATTCCTGCATCATAAAGGAGGAGATTCCACCATGAATCAAGCCCAAAGCAGTGTCTCCAAATTCAAATCTTTTTGATGTGCACTCACATTCATCTTTTTGCTATCCTCAGCTAGACATACCAGATAAGATTATTATTATTACTTTTTTTCTCATGCAAATTTTCTCTCAATTTATGCAACTTTAATATTTCTGGCTTCTTGAAATCAGATACAGCTGAAGAGAGAGAGGGTGTGTCTGCTGGTGTCTTATCTTAGCCATACTGTAAGCAGTTGCAGCAAGTTTTGGCAATCAGATAATAAGCTATCCAATGACTCTTCTGTCTTATTTAGATAGAAGTCTTAGGCACTTATCTTGTTTCAAGAAAGGTTTTTACTTCTGTAGGACTTACATAGCATGTCTCCTGCTTCATTAATCTGTTAATGAATTTTTGTTGTATATGCATATATTAAATCCAGTGTTCAGTGAAGGTCCTCTGCATGACAAGGGGAGTCAGAGGGAATCCTCCCCTTCTGGTAGTATTCTGTTAATGTAAAGTTTTACTCAGTACTCAGAAATAGAATTTAAAAATGTGAATTTCTGTCTTACATCCCTGGTATAGTTCTCAGTTTCATACATTTGTAATTTTGCTTCTATTTATACCCATATGGCATAGATACATAGTTGTACCATATAGGACCTTATCAGAAGAGACTGATTCTCAGTAAAACCAAAGCACTTCTGTTTATCAGTCCCCATTGATTCTGACCTCCAGCATTCTTTTCATAGTAACTCCTGGGATCTCTGTCATTTTGGACAGAAATTCTGGTGCAAGAAAAGCCACAGAGCTCCTTAAATCCCTTCTGTGTTTCCATTTATCAGCCTCTATATCAGTGTTTTTTGTGGCAGCTCTTACTATCTGAGGCACATAGTTACTTGGAATCTTTGATGCTGATCCTAAAATGGCTGAAATGATGACTTTGGCATAGCACAAAACAATAAACACATTGCTTTCACAGTCTTATGAGACCAACAGAAATATTTTGTGTTTTTTCTACAGTATTTTTTTAATCTGAAGAACTAACAACAGGGGTAGAAAATACACAAGCTGGGTGACCCAAAAGCTGGAGGTTCTTAAATTCTCATCTTTCAGTCTTCCTGCTTCCATGTCATACAGTTACATATTACAGAGATACTAACTAGAGTACTTGTTTTGAACAGAAGAAGAAAGGACAAAACTATAGACACTTTCTCACAAGCTAAGTGTAGTGTGAGGTGTTAGTCATAGTGATCATTCTTTAAACTGACAAACTCTCCTACTGAACACGGTAGATAGTGTGTAATCTGTGCTTTTACACATACCGCTGTTACAGGACTGAGGCTGCAGAAGGCAGCACCTCTGTACACATGAACTCTTTTAAGTCCACGTGAGGATCATCAAGGTCTAGGCAAAGAAACTTTTCCACAACAGACTTGCATTTTTCCATCCGATCTTCTTTTGAAGGTTGATCAATTTGTTTGATAGCTTTTCCATTGCGAATCAGTTCTGACACTTCCACTCCTCTTTCAATAATTTTGGCTGGCATTCCTGCTAAGGCAGCGATGTTTGCAGCATGACTGACTGTGGACATGCCCTGTTTGATCTGATAGAAAAATATCAATTCATCTCCATCTTGGTGAGTCTCCATGGTCAGGTACTCCAGAAGAGGTGTGTCAGGCAGGAGTTCTAGCTGCATTAAACTGTGAAAATTAGTGGAGACAAAGACCTGTGGACACTGTGTTCCTTGCTTAATCCAGTACCTCAGGACAGCAGCCAGAAGGGACAGGCCATCCAGTGTGTTGGTCCCTTTACCAAACTCATCAATAAGTACCAAGGACCGCTCTGTGGCATTGTTTACTGCCTTGGCAACCTGGTTAAGATCAATCATGAAAGTGGAGAGCCCTACAGAAACTGACTCCCTGCTGTGGATTCTTGTGTAAATCCCATCAATTACTCCAATCTCTGCCTCTGTTGCAGGGACATAACTGCCAATTAGAGCCATGAATACTATAAGACCTACTTGCTTTAAGTAGACGCTCTTTCCAGATGAGTTGGGCCCTGTGATGATCTTTATTCGTCGGGTAGCCTCTCCACTGTTCACAGGATTGGCCACAAAAGTCTTTGCACATAATTCCATGAGTGGATGTCTTCCATCCTTGATGTGGAAGCCATGGCGGTGAGTGAAGCGTGGCCGGCAGTAGGCATTCTCCCGGGCCATCTCTGCCAAAGCTAGTAGCACATCTAGATGTGCAGTATACTCAACCACACTGTTAAGCACTTCAGACTTCTCCAAGATCTTCGTCTGTAGCTGGTGCATAATAAGTGTTTCCTGATCTCTAATCTCACAGTGCAAGTCACCCAGCAGGCTGTCTAGCTCTTTAGTCCTAGCACTTCTGTAGTGCAGTTTGTCCTCTGACAAGAACATGAAGTCCAAGCCTTCGATTTCAAAGTCATTCTTATCCACCATAGCTGGTAGCCGTGGAATGGAGAGAAGGAACCCGATCAAAGGAATGTAGATCACAGAACAGGAGGGAATATGATTATCCAAGGCCTCCAGTTCTTTTCGTGCCACTCCTGTAAGGAAGTCTGACAGTCCCATCAGCTTTCGTTTCTTCTCATCAATGGTGGGGTCCACATTAGGTCTAACAGTGAAGCGGTTCTCTGAAATGCTGCCTTCAAAGTCCACCACTTTGCTGATTAGACTAGCAATGTACTGCAGATCATCAGTGAAGACACGCGAAATAATCTGAAATAGTTCAATAGTGTTGGGCAGAGCACGACATGTGTCTCTAAGGCACACTGCACTGTACACTGTCTTGTAGAGCGCTTGCCAGTCGCTAACTTTTGTGTGGGAAAGCATCATTCTTTTTAGAATAAGAGGCACATTTTTAATATTCTTGAGGCTTCCTTGAAGAGTGAGGACTGTTTCATGGTTCTGAGCCAGCAGGAAGAAGTTAATAACATCTAGCCGTTTGTTCAGCTCTGCCAAGTTCCGAGTAGGTCGTGTGAGCCACAGCCTCAGCAGTTTTTCTCCCCATTTGCACCTGCAACGGTTTAAAATTCCATATAAACTAAATCCTTCTTTTAATCCACTGGACAGCTTGTACACAGAAGGATGGGTATCACTTTTAAATATTTGAAGGGCACAGTAAGTGTCTTGGTCCATATTCACAGTATCTGACAGTGCAAACTTTTTAAAGGCCAAAATAGGAACTGCAATAGTGCTTTCTTCAAGCTCAACTCCAACCCTTCTCCTGTCTAGGAACTTAAGGAGTCCTCCTAGGGCTCGAATCACGAGTGGACTTTCAAAAGGGATGATTGAGGACAAGTAGAGAATTTTCTCTGTTGTTGTCATATGAGATGGAATAAATGGAAATTGCCTAGATAGGATCCGTTGCTTGCTGACTTCTAGGCCAAAATCTATGTTAGGAAACAGAACAACTTCTGGTTTTCCTGTATCTTTATCACCAGCAGTAGCTGTTAGGTTGGTCAGGAATTTGGTAATATTCAGGTCCTGTTTTGCACTGGTCACTATGCATTGAGGATTAACTTCCTCAATCGCTTTGTGCAGTAGCTTGAGGTCTTCATTATCAGGTACGTCACGCATGAAGTAGACTGAACAATCGTCTGTATCATAGTAAGTTATTGCCAGCTGCCCTGCATACCACAAAACAGACATGTGTGTCTCAGAGCACTCTTGGTCCTTTTGTTCGGGCCCACATGGTGGTGGCAAGGCACAACTTGTGGCTGATGTGGCACTCATTCTGTTGGAGAAAGATATTTTTATTCACTACTCATCCAAAAAGTCCCGAGAAGTAACTGTAATTGACAATAGCAGGTTAACCTGCTTCTTCCAAGGTTATGGAATGAGGTTAACCTCATTCTTCCAACCCTGGAGAAACTGAGGTGCTACCAGGAATTAAAGACAGATGTTACCTGTTAAAGTGAAAAGAAGCAGCCAGTAACTACAGCTGCCATCTTGCTTCCCAGCAAGGTGTAACTGAGCTAACTACCAGCAATGCTGGAATAGTTTTACAGATTAAATGTGTATCCTTTATTTTAGTAAGTATATATGTATGCCCAAATACTCATAAATACAATGATGTACATGCACATGTATATACATGTACAAAATCATCCTCCCTCAGAGGTACGGGACACCCCATGCACTGACCACAGATCCTCACAACAATGCAGCCACATCGACTGGTCATGGTTTCAGGGTCCTACCTCAGTATTTATGCAGCGCCATCACGTAGTACTGGTTCTATACAAGTACATAGCGTGCTCCCGCAGGGATCAACCATATCAAACAGCTTCTCCTAATCAATCCACTGTTGTTGTCAGCAGCCCACTTCCAACCACCTCCCATGTCTTCCGCCCCTCTACTCACCTCCTCACCACAGACTGGCAGTCTTGGCTGCTTCGTCTCTTTGCAGCCCAAAAGCTTTGTTTTGACCTGTTTCCCTCCCTCTCTGGGTAGCTGCTTGCCGCTCCAGGCCCTCAGGCCTCCCTGCTGGGCCCTGTCAGTACAGGGCCGTGCTCTGGCACTGAGCCCACAGCCAGGCCACAGCCGGCATCGGGCCCTTAACCGCCGGTCACCTCCTGCTGCTGGGGTCCCATAGCCACCCTTTCCGAACAGCAAGTCCCTGCTGTCATGAGGGGAATGGACCCTCAACCTCCGTTGCGGCCTCCTGGCTGAATTGGGAGCACTCCTTGGGGCTCCTCCCATGAGCCCCCTCCCTGTCCCCAGGAGCCACTCGCTGCCTCACACTCTGGCCTCCTCTGAGCCCAGTGCTGAGGGGCAGGGATAGGAGGTGGTTGGAAGAAGCTCCCTGAGCAGCCCAGCTCGCCAGCTGGCAAGGGATGCCAAGTATCTGTCCCCACGTAGCATCTCCATGACCTACCTCTGCACCACCTGCCTATGCTGCAGCGGGACCTGTGGCCTTCCCTATCCCCAGCCCAGCTCCCTGCTACCTGCCTCTTTCACCCATTGGGGCTTCTTCAGTTTGCTTAATGAGCAGCTGTGAAGGAACCTTCATGTGCCACTGTCACCTTTGGAGAGCTGAGAGATGTGCATTTTGGCTTTGGGTCTGGTACGTGGAAACTGAAGCTGCTTGTTGAGTGTGTTGGGTGCCTCACTTTGCAGCCATATTAAGGCCTGCCAACACTTGAGCCTTCCTGCCCCGGGTCGCACTAAGGGGCCAGCACTGCATGGCTGCCTGCTGACAGCAGCCACAGGGACTGCATGCAGCTGGAGGGTTTGACTGCAGGCTGGGGATGGCAGGCTGTGCCTTCCTCTCCCGCATACAGAGGAGGCACTGACAACCAGTTATCAGACATCCCAGGGCTACCATGTGCTGTCTCCTTGGTGCCCTTCTGGTCTTGCAAGAGCTCCACATGCAACATGTCTCCAGGCTCCTATTACACAACCATGTTCCTTTAGGCATCCATCTACTTCCTCAAGAGGCAGGTGTCTTCATCCTCCCTTTCCCATATCAAACACTTCAAAATGGCCTCTCAAGTACTCTGTTTCTCACCCTCCTGCAATTACAGCATCTCTCTATAATCAGCATATCTCCATAATCAGCATCTATAACTTTCCCATGTGGGAACAACTCACTTTCATCTTCACTGCTCCAGACCCTTTCAATTAAGAAATAAATCATGACCTTCACATGCACCAAATTGTTTCATCCTTTCACATCTCATTACAGCCTTTGCAAACTCCAGTGCACTGGAGTGCTCCAAGTTACTAAAAATATCATACAATTTTTCCATGGCTGCTTTTCCAAACATCTTTCAGTAGCGCATCACGAGCATAACTCAATTCCTGAGCATTCAGCATTTGATTCACACCTTACCAATCTGTTTTTGACAAGCAACATCCCAGCCTCTTGTAAATGGTATTTTTTTATTGGAGCGTGAAGTGGTGATATTGATCTTTTCCTCATTTCATTGCATGAGTACTCAAGGCTTCACATTTTGACAAGTGTTCTCCTGGCTGAAAGGTCTTTTTTTTATTACTGATTGATGTCTAAATGTATTTCAAGAACTGTCATCCAGAAAGTGAAGAATGATGATTTAATTTCAAAATAACCTTAGTACATAAGGACTAATCTAGCCATAGAATATCAAGTTTTAAATAATGACAGTGAGGCTGGAATAAATTTAGACTTCCAGGGAGATTGTGTGCCCAAACTGATAAGCATCCACCGCTAGATGTCATCGTTTCAGAGAGTAAGGAAATGGAAAGACCTTCCTGACCTGATTTAGTAAAGAGGACCAAAATTCTCTAGAGCGAGCCCGTCTTGCATATGAGTAATTGTGAGTGAAGCACCACATGAAATGCATGAGTGTGATGCTCACATGAGCAGATACAGTGTAAGGGCATTAGGAAGGAGACAGTGTCTGTCCACTTTAGGGTGTCTGGTGAAGAACCTTGTCAGTGCAGAAGGGGATAATGGGAAAAGGAGGAGGCCCTAAACAACACATACAGAGACAGTTAAGGTAAGGGAGGCAGTGGCTAGAGCCAGAGCTGGTCAGCCACGTGGACTGGTAAGGACATGTGAGTGTGGGTATGTTTCAGTAGGATTGTCCGGTTGAGGACCTTGTTAAATAGGATGGTAAGGGCAAGGGGGAAGCCATAACATATACAGAGACACAAATATGTCAAACATAACACACAAAACCAATAAACAAACCTTGTCAGTCACACTAATTGATGGGCTGTCAAGAAACCACAGGCAAACTGGAACTGGGATGTAAAGCTGAGGCTCCAGGGTGTTTAGGGGGTTGGTGGGGTTGTGCAAAAGGATAGAGATGTGCAGGGCACAGGGATGGGGAGGAACAAAGGAGGAGAGGGTAGAATGGGGTGTAAAAGGGGCTGGTCCTGTGTAAGATGGGGCTGGTGGGCTCACTTGTCTTACCGAGCTGGTGTGCTGGCTGCTGGCTGCTGAGAGCAAATGTCTGTATCTTCCCCAAACTGTGTGTGTGAGAGGTGTGGGTGTTCACTACCAAACCTCAAGCTGGACCAACGGGCAACTGGGGACCCGTGGGGTGGGTAAGGGGCCCTGGGATCAGGGCAGGGGTGCCAGGCAGACAGAAGCTGTGCTAGTGCTTGGGGGATGCTCAAATGTGCACATGCCTGCCAGCCTGGAGAGTGTCCTGCATGCGCCTGCACTAATGACCTTCTCTCCCTTCGCTCTCTGTGGCGGGCTGTCCATGCTCGCATCTCATCGGAGCCGTGTATGTAGGTGCTCTTGAAGGCAGCCCCTTGTCTGTGGCAGCCTGTGTAGCTGGCTGTGTCCATGTCCTCTGAGCATGTGTATGTGTCTCTGGGGTGTGAAAGCAGGAGGATCTGAGACCCTGGCTCCCAGCAGCCAGGCACTAGGGAGCCCTTGGCTGGAGCCGCTGGAGGCAGTGGTCACTCCTAATCTCCTCTAACATATAGTAATGATTTTTAAAAAGCAAACAGCATTACTGTGAGGTAGATTGAAGGAGAAAATATTTAATTTCTACAGAGATCATCTATTTTTATTGAAAACACAATGGAATGAGGAGCCCTGAACTTAAAACAACTATTCAAAAGAGGTTTTCTGAAAACAGTCTAATAGAATATTTATTATATTTCACTTTGGATGTGCAAAACTATGTAATGATACTGGTATTATAAATCACTGTAAGTTTTTAACTTTACTGAGATAGTCTAGTGCTAGTTAAATACAACCACATTTTCCTTTGTGATGATTTTAAAAACCTGGAAAACCTCCCTTGACAAATTTTTGAGATTCTTCCTTGTAGTAGCATGCCCAGTGATGACAGCAAGAATAATTTCCAGTTACGTGTTTCATGAAGACTATTGCAAGCCATTGGAAGTTAAAGCAGTTGCAGCATTACATATGTCGATTTGTTTTCTATAGGACTGAAGAGGGAAGGGTAGAAAGGAGGTGTGATGGTACAATGTTTTATTTTCTTGTTTGAGTTTTGCAGGAGAATGCTTAACTAAACCAGAAGATTTGGCACATTGTTGTTTCAGTATTCTTTTTGCACCTTGAAGAAGTTTTCAATCCTAACTGTACCTCTGGTTAAAATGAAAAATATAGGAATTAAATATGAAAATTCAGTCTTCTAGTAGAATGCCTAATTGAATTTTCTGTTGCCATTTAAAGGTGAAAAAAATTGATTCAAGCCTGTATGAAGATTTTAAAAGCCATTATTTTGGAGATGAAATCCTGCACCGCCTAGATCTTTGCTCTATGTTGAAAAAAAAGCAACCAAATGGTTACTACTACTGTGAGTCCTCTATTGTTTTTGGTAAGCACGTCTTCATTTCCCTCTTATATCAATTGTGTCTATAAGTTATATGCCTGAAAAGCCATTTCTTCTGGAGTGTATGTTTGGTGATTTTTGTGATAACATCCATGGAGTCTGACAGAACTCAGTCCTTAACCCTTGCTCTCCAGGAACATTGTGCAGTGCTTCTTACTGACAGCTAAAGTTTATATTCAACTATACGTCCCCAGAATCCAGTTCCATTTCTCATCCGAAAATGAGTGTTTAAGATAAGTGAGATGTATCACTCTCCGAAGCTGGTCATCTCTCTGTTGACTATAAAGACAGCCTGTGTGACTAGATTAAACATGATAATTATAGATGATTAAAGCTAAGTGAAATGACTCTGGTTTGGCAGTGATGTGACCTTACTTGGACTATGTTCATATGCAGAAAGAATTTCAGAGTTACAACAGATTTCATAATAACTGTTCAGAATACCATCAAGACCTCAAACATTGTAAAGACACCTTACCTAGATCATAATGATGCTAGAAATCACAATTGTGCCCTCCTGCTTTATCTGAACAGAAGTTTCACACCCCTGTGATTAATATTCTAGACTTGTCTCATAATTTTTGCCACAAATTGTGTATAGCTGGAACTTCAGGGGGTACATATGGAAGGTCTATAGACTGAGAGGCTGTGGGATAATGGCTTGTACAATAAACTTCTCTGTGATGGTTGGTTCCCAGTAGATGATAGTGGATCTTGGGGCTGCTATTAGTCGTGCAAAGAACATAAAACACTCTTAAGTGGAATAACTAGAGAATGTTGAGGATTTTTTCTAAAATGCAGTCACCCCTTTAAAACTGGGAATGTTTTGTGTGATGTCTTGGGAATATCTTTTAAAATTACCATTCCTCCACCTGCAGATCTTTAAGACATCAGATGATATGGAAAGATGGTCAAATAGTAATACAGCAAAATACAAAGTTTTTATATTAATTGCTTTCTTCACCTATCCTAATTAGGCTGATTCTTTATATATGTCATGTTAGAGGTGGATCTCAAAAGTCAGGTTTATAACAGGGATCAGGTCATGGTCTTTCAAGGTCAGTTTGTATTTTTTCTCCTTTGTACTGGTACAGTTTGGGTTTTATGTTTGGGGGATTTTTGTTTTCTGCAGTCATGTCAAAGATTGAATGTAGTGGTGTTGGAAGACATGGCATAATGAAATTCTTACTAACAGTTCATGTGAAGACTTAACTGTCTTTTTTCTTTAGAAATAGAGCAAAAATCTATGTGGCATGTTGTTAATGAGCAGTAGTTCCATCTCAACAAGAATACGGACAAGTCTTAATAAATCTTAATAAAGCAAAATCTTAACTTTGAGCTATTTAAGGAAAAGAGAACAGATGTTCTTCTATGTGTCCTTTAATAATAGGAAAAAATGTGAAAAATCTTTTACAAGGAGCCTCAACAATAAAATGCTTACTTAAAGACTCTGATAAATTTGTTCTCATATACCTTGCAACATTTTCCAGATTTCTGGCAATAAGCAGAAATATATATTAAAAAAATGGACCAGAAATCATTCCAAGAAGCAAATTATTCAGTGGATCTATTGCTTCCCACTCCAAAGCATACTAGCCTTAGTAATGAAAATATTCACGACCAAGGAAGGATCATATCCTCAGAAAGAAAGAACAAAACATGCAACATCACCTTTCAAGACTGTTGCCATTCCAACTAGCTCAATAGAAATGTCTTCACTGGAATCTTCTCTCATGTTTTAAAGGAAAGCCTTGTTTCCATTCTTAAGTAATAAAGAATCTCAAAAATGAAAACTTCTATTTTTTATGAAGATACATCTGTAAGGACTAAGAAATCTCGGAAGAATGAAAACTTCGGTTTGTTATGAAGATACACTGTTAAGGACTAAGATATCTCAAGAGTATGAAGACTTTATGAAAGTACTGTGTCCATCCCCAAATTGTGCAAAACCTTTAAAGGTATGATGAGCATAAAAAAAAAAGGAGAACTTCTGATCCAGGTACCTCTTCTAGTTAAGCTAATTTTGATGGAAAGATCCAACTTTTAAAGACCTATAATTGACAGAAATACATGTGAATATGCAATTATACTCCATTTTTAACTAAGCACATACAGGTATTTTCATAATCATAAAAACTATACCTGGTTAATAGGGAGGTTGTACCTGCTTATACTTGGTACCTGATCTGCTGGTTCTTGGTTGCTTTTCAAGATCTGGATTGTTTCATTTTTAGTGCAATAAAATGAACACTATGTCAGAGACAAAGGGTGTTCATGAACAGTTAGTACTGCTTCTAAATTCCTGTTGTTTGGACTAGCTATACATAAATACCACTATAAAAAGCTAGTGCTGGTTCCAAGACTCCTTGTAGGGCTTTGGTAACCACTTGGTTTCTGGCTTGTGGTAACTTGTCCCCCTGTGCTGCAGCATTGCTGGCAGAAGTGCTCGCTGGTCTTGAGGATTGTTTTGAGACCTTACAATTGAATAACTTATACAATACTTTAAACATGTCAAGCCCTCTACAAGTGCTAAGTGCTGTTAATATTTTTTTTTTGCACTTAGGGCCACCTTTATTTAGCTTAGGTGGGCTGTTAAAAACAAATCAAAATCAGTACAGGGGAAAAATGTGTAGGATGTCTGTATAAATTAGGGACAACACTGTTGCAAAGTCCAGACCAGTCGAAATCAGAGTGAGGTATCTATCTATCTGTCTGTCTTACCATACTTATACATGTCTTATGTTTCTATCTGTGTATATAACTATACATCTAATGTCTCCTGTACATGTTTTACATTCAGGTATTATTTACATGCATCCAAATGCTTAGACGAAGAGAAATTACAAGACTATTTAACACAGTGTAAAATTTTTCATTTGGGTGAAATTGAGGCTCCATTATTGACAGATGTACTTCAGAATATTTTGGAATATATATCTGATTAAGGAGTTTGGTAAATAACTTATTTCAAATGAAAGCTGCTTAGTAGTATATTTGGTAGATATTGACAATGTTTTTTCAAAACATTAGTGTAAATCTCTCTTCCTGAACTTGTTACTGACATCTCAGAATGCTAAAATAGTCAGTCTTTCAGCTGTCTTTTGAATATGAGTCCCATTAAATGGTTTATAACAGCAGTCAATCAACTGGTATTCAAAGCAAGAATTAGATGCTTGTTTGGCTTTAACTCAATCCTAGTGTGACAATGCGTAAAGAATTTATGAGAAGTATCATTTTCACAGTCCGAACAGAATTCTCCTCTGAATTATTGTTACATGAGTACTCTATCAGGCTTTCTCTAGCCATAGCATTTGAATGGATGTTCTTTACTGATACCACATTTAGAAAGTGTACCATTATATTCCCACTTTTCTCAGTCCTATATGGACATAAACATATCTTACCCAAATACATCCATTTAATTTTCTGGTTTTTTTCTGTACATGTTAATACATATTAAACTAAAGTCAGTAGTTCGAGGAAAACAGCTGTATTCAAACAGAGTTTAAATGACTTATTTTTCAGTGTCAGAGAAGAAACTATATTTTAATGAACTTTGAAAAACTTGTTTAAAAATGTAATTTGAATAGGGTTTTTAGTAACTATACATAGCTAGGACATGAAAATAAAAGAAGAATAAAATAATAAATAAATAAATAAAAGAAGAATAGAAGAAAAGACTCATTTGTACCTGAAGCAGAAACTAGATATAACGTCACTCTATGAACGCAGAATAAACTGAGAAGAAATATAAGACTGAAAAGAATTGGAAACCAACTGATAGCTGGATAGATTGTCAACATCCTTTGGTTTATTCCTTTTAAAAAACAAACTTAATTAGTGTCAAGCAAAAAAAAAAAAACAATAATATTTTACCTCCATCATCAAGGAAGAAGAGGATTCAAATACATTCTGCAATATGAAGTTTGCCCAATTTGTCTGAAATCTTTAAAGTGGCCACTGGCTTAACTGACAAGAAGGACTGGCATTTGTCTCCTTTAGATACTCTCCTGCTTATCTGTCTAAAGATGGTTTGACCTAAGTGTGACTGATTTTACTCATACAGCAATTAAACATTTTTCGCATTGGAAACAGCAATGATAACCAAGTAAATGCTGTCTTAATTGGCCAGATTCTACATCCTGCAAAATTACACACATCATGTATTGGTTTCTTTTACTCTCCTTCTTACTTGCAGGACAGCAAATCACTTCTGAAACAATGAATCATTCTTTGGTTTTGCAGTCTGTCCTTCTTCTTTTTCTGTAATTTCAGAATACCCCTAGGTCTATTTCTTTCACTCATTATTTTTTCTTTCCTTTAATAGTCTATTTGCAGGCTAGCTTCAAATTTCTCTGCTCTATTATGTTGTAACTGCTCTTGAGTTTCTTGCATATGTTATGGCACTCTTCCCAAATTTTAATTAATAATATGGCAGTCACACTGCTTTTGGATAAAAAAGTCTTGGGCAGCTTCCCAGGGGCTATTTTTTAACATTCAAAATTAGTGATTAATTCACTGTTTGTATTGTGAGTTTATCCACAGCTGCTGCAGTTTTGTGCAAGCAGTATGCTTAATAACTCTTTGCCTACATAAAAAGCAACAGGTACTGTGTGCCTAATCAGTGAAGTCTTTCTCTAAAGCACTATTTCTTAGCAGAGTTATGTGGTAGAATATTGACTTATAAAAGTGATTCTTTTATACATGGCAGAGAAACAGTTACATATTAGTTGTTAACCTGGAAGCCAGACTCTTTATGGACAGTGACTAGAAAGTGGGGATCCAGTGGGTTCTTACCCACATCAAATATTTTCCATTCACTGCTGAGAACAGAGCGGGTTGCCTATTGATTCCTTTTCACGAGTCTTAACATTTAAACTTGATGGATGCTCTCTTTAGCTCTAGCAACGTGTCTCATCTTGTATCACTACATTGGGTGGTTCCTCTGTATTTGGTAGTTTTCTGCTGTTGAAACATTGACCATTAGTGTAGCATTTTTCATAATGAGATAGCTTTAAAAAATTTTGTAATACCGGTTATAACTTAAAAGCTATATTGGTATATTCTGTGTGTGGATAAGGAGGAGAACAAGCTCATTGAGAGGGAAATAAACAATGTAAATATGGTTTGAAAGTGGCAATTTTCATTTCTGAATAATATTTTATTGTTTTGAGGGCAAATTCTAATGTCCCAGACTTTGAGCTTTAACGTTGGCAAATCTGTAACAACTTTTCATTAGAAAGTGACAGGGAGCCTTAAAGACAGGAACATGATGTTTAAAGTTCAGTCATTCATCTCTTCATACTGAAATCAAGTAAAACCCTCTCACCACCTTCTGTGATTCTGTGATTTGTGATTCTGTCATTATGAGGTATACAGTATTTGTATTATTGTACAGGGTAATTTTTGTAATTTTCTTTTAAAAATACCATAATGTAATTCTATTCAAAAGGCTATTGTCCTTTTACTTTTTGACAAAAAGGTGTTTGAAGTAGTGGTGTGTTTTCATGCCAGAGCTGTTATCAGAAGTTGAAAATAAGTGAAAATAGGGTTTTCCACAAATGATTTTCAAAAATATGTGCAGACAATGGCCTAAAACTGATTAAGTAAATCTGATAGGAAAGCACAAAAGCATATTTGGCATCAGTAAGAATCTGATTCATGACTGAAAATGTAGTTGAGTATATAAAATAGGCAAAATTGATTTTTCACAATATAGCATAGTGTGCTATAAAATAACATCCAGCAGCCTTTTTATATTTAAGTATTTCTACATTAAAGACATTTTTCCTCAAACAGACCTTGATGTCCAAACAACTAATTTATTCCTAAATTCAATATATTAAAAATACATTGAATATATGTAAAACATTAATTTTAAGATTTGTTAAGTGCAAAAAGTAAACAGACCACCTGGAAAGTGAGGAATAAATGAAATACATAGTATTTTTTCATTTAATAGGTCAGTAAAAGATCATTACTTTTTATTGTTAAAATTTTCCTAGCTAGTAAGTTGTTTGGTTGATATGTATTGTATAGTCTTAACATCAAATGGAAGGAATGTTTGATTTACCGTAATTGAATTAAGCCCTTCTGAAGTTCCTGTTTTTCAGTAGTTCAAAGTACATGGAGTGAAAGGAAAACCAGTTTTCTATTGTTTAAATATCACCAGTTTCCAGTTGTTGATGGTTAGGGTAGATCTGAAGAGTGTATCCAGTGTGCCGCATGGTTACAGAGTCTAGTATGCTTCCTACCTAACCCCTGTGAGGTATTCTAAAATAAGACATGGATGCAGATCAATAGACCTCTGTACTTCAGGGATAATACAAACAGTGACATAACAATGTAGTTGCTGAGTGTGGTGAACCGACCACATGATTTTTCTGCCTTATTAAAACAGTGAGCAAAAAACTCTATTTCCCATAAATCTATTCTACAATTCCCATAAATCCTCCAAGAAACCGGAAACGAGATAACGCCAGCCATAATGTCCCAATTTACCCTCAACCCTTCTCCCTTTGGGAGGTGGTCGGACCTTTGCGCGCCCGACCGCGACACTGAGGAAAAGGGCTTGTTTTACTTAATACTACAACTTTAATTTTTCTTTCAGAACAGTACTCAGCAATGAATAGAAATGGGTGATTATTTCATTTCCAGTAGTTTTCTTGCCCTAGACTGTACATAAAATATTTTTGAAACGTCTAATATTTGTACATGTAGTTTCTTTACAGTGGAAATAATTTAAAGATAAAATGTGACAGACTCTAAAGAAACATTGTTAATGTGGCATATAGTGTCTTTTCTTGTTTCCTAGAAAGCCGCAATGCATTGTTTCTTAATGAAGCAGTAGAATGTAAGAGCAAGATTACCTCAACCACAAGCTAAAACATATTATTGTTTTAACAGTAGCCTGAAGTTTAATCTGTTTTTAAACACATCAGAAAGGGCTGTCACAGTACCTGCTGAGTGCACAGTATGCAATCTTCTGTTTTTCAAATGAAGATCAAACATTTAAGATCTGAATTAAGATTTAATGACAGGAGAGAAATCGGAACCACCCTCTGTTTACAGGACAGTTACACAGATCTGTTGTGTACAAAACAGTTGGAGGGTGTCACTTTTGTGGTATAGCAACATACAATCCTTAAATATGTTGCTTTATTATATAGGTGAAGAATTTCAATTTCTTCTTATGAAGTATGTCTGAGTCTGCTTGTGGGCCCTTATTGGCCATTTACAGCCAATAATAAATAAATGTCTGAGCAATATATAAAGAAATAGCTTTTTTACACTGCCTTTCATGCTATGTGAACATTCCTCATCTGTTCCATTGCAAGATTAAATGTTTTAACCGCTCATGACATAAACTATCTGATATTACTTCAGTGGTTTAAGGTACCCTGCTTGCTTGTGCTGTGGAACCAAGGAGCCCTCAGACTCAGGTGGAGGTGACAATGCTTAATGAAGCTGTTCTTCCAGCTTCTCAAGTGTTGGCTGCCATCTCCAGGCTGATGCTGTAGTGTTTCGCTCTGTACTAATTTCTACACAAGAATCAGTAGGTCAGGAGACACTGTCAGGAGACAGTGGCCACAGCTGTGGTACCAGGCCTAGGTCAAACATACTTACTAGACATACTTACAGACACTTGAAATTAGGCTTCCAGTTTTTTAAGTTTCTAAACACGTCTACACTCTTATTTTCTGAGTCAGTGTTGATTCACAGCGCTTGCATTCTGAGCAGATATGTGAGTGTATGTGGTTGGCGCAGTGCTGAGCTTGACAGCTTGAGTGGGCACCACAGATTCTGTTCACCTGGATTTGGTCAGCTATGAGTACAGGAGGAGCGAGCTCCCCTTGTCCTCTAGACCGCATGCTTATACTTTAGGTAAATAGCTTGATTTCTGAAGTGCTGGGACACTACAGTTTACCCTCTGGCATATACTTTTAAAAGCTTCTGCTGTTATTTCATGATTTGCAAAGAGCAGATTTGTCTTAAAGAATTCTGAGTAAGCATCCACAGCCTACAGATTACAGCAGAAAGCAATTGCTGACTGAAGACTCTTTAAAAAAAGCTTTTACCTTTGAAATCTCTTATTATGGGAAATAGTGAAAATGCTACAATTGCATTTTAATACGTAGGCACTATTTCCATAGCTTGTTATAATTTAAAAATGTTTGAAGTGCTTTGAATCAGAAACCCGAGATACTGAACTTTACTGCTTTAATCAAGAGAGCAAACAAAAGGCTTTCTTACACATAAAACTGTTGCTAATTAAATACACTTGGAAAGTGGGTCAAGCTGAACAGGAACAAAGCACTCTTATTCCAAAATAAGAGTGTTCACATATGGAATTATTCAGAAACAGCTCTTAGTTCTTTTATATTCCCAGCCAGTGTTAATCTGTCTTATCTTTCAAATACAGGCAAGCCTATAGCTTTCCTTCCCCATTCCTATCTATCGTATTGCAAACACAAAACACATTGGTTGTTAAAAATTTACATCACTTGAGTAGGATGTTGTACAACCTTTGGAAGAAGAGGAGACTTGTCAGTGTATCTTTAGTATTAGCGATGTTATTTTCACATGAAAGCAAGTAGTAGTAATCATTATTTTATGTGGCAAATATATCTACTTACAGATGTACTTTTTTAGAAGTATATGTTGAATTCTTTGTGATCCTTATTATTGATGAATTCCATTTTCTATACATTGTCATTTCCTTTATGGACATGGCTGAAAGGTGCATTTGATAGGTGTATTATGTTGACAAGTCCTGCTGTTTTACATTAGAGGAGAGCTTTGTTATATGTCTTTGTGTATAAACAAAAGTTACAAGTCCAAGAAAGGTTTTAGGTGAGTATCTTTTGTAGGAATTAGGCCCCAAAATGGGATGCCTCCATCTCCAATTGTATGCGGAGTCTGGTATCTCAGAGCAGAGTCAAGAAATTGCAGGCTGAACTGACTGCTTCATTGAACAAGCCAGTGAGAAATACCCAACAAAGAGCTGTGTCAGCACCTCTCTGTCTTTGATTCTTCAGTTGGCCATCCCACCCTACTGGGATCCAAAGCCCAGTTTCCTGTGCTGATGATATGTGGGTTCTTAAATCAGGTTTCACTTTTTTTATTTTAAAGAGGAAATACTTATTACAGATATAGTTTGGTTACAATTCCCACTCAAATTGGACGTCAGGGTTATTTTCTTCCCCCAGCTTGTGGGAATTCAAGCCCCTGAAGGCTCGAAAGGCCACAACCAGCAGCTTTGCATGGAAGCTGAATGATGCACCTGTGTTCTTCAGGGTACTTCTCCAAAGGAGCAAAGAGTTCACATCTCATAGGGCCAAATAATGAGCCCCACCCTGCCCCAATCAGACTCTGTAATTCTGTGATTATTTCTTGGAGTGTCTAGTCTTATGGAGGTCACAGGCACAATGTTAGAATGCCCACTGGACTCTTAATCTTGTGGCTGATTTAGGAAAGGGAGTGTCCACTTCCTAGATCCTAAGCAGATGGAGCCCAGGCTGTTGAAACTGAGCTGGTTCTGAACATGACTACTTCTATTGCTGGTCAATAGTAGAATATGTGGGTTTTATTCTGGTTTTGGATGCAGACACATCACTCCTGTCTAAATGCTCGGTTTGGTGCTTGGGTTTTTTTGGTATTCATTAGAGAGAAATTATCAGTACCTAGGGTTGATAGAGATATATATGTCTCTGCTTGTGTGCTTGCATGTTTGCATATATGCAAATGCGTGCATATCTGCATAGCATAACTCCTGGTATTTACTGTGAGGTAATGCAAAACGTTCCTTTTAAGCAGCTCTTTTCTTGCTGGAAGCCTTTTAGATTTAGATTGGATGTAAGGAAGAAGCTCTTCACTATGAGAGTGGTGAGACACTGGAACAGGTTGCCCATGGAAGTTGTGGATGCTCCATTACTGGATGTGTTCAAGACCAGGTTGGACGGGGCCTTACACAACCTGGTCTAGTAGGTGGTGTCCCTGCCCTTGGCAGAAGGGTTGGAACTAGATGATCTTTAAGGTCCCTTCCAACTCAAACTGTTCTGTCATAGTTTAGCCACAGAAGTGGATGATGTTTGCATGGAGGAGACTGAGAGAAAGTGCACCAGAAAAGTATTGAATAAATGTAGGTTTGTACACCCTTCAACTATGGGACTCTTACGGTACCTTGATATATATCAAAGCTGCTTCCTACCAGTTGCACAGTAGGTTCCTCATGATAGGCTTTGGATTGAGTACAGCCCAGCTGTTCCCTTTCTCATGTATTGTTAGTACATGATTCATTGAAACGATCCTTTTCTTTGGAAACAATTCGGAGAGTGTCATAGACTGACATATTTATGAGTGTCCATTTAAAGGAGTATCTTTTTTGATTGTTGAATGTTGTTATCTGTTGTATGTGAGCTTATTATTCAAGCTATGCTGAGTTTTGCATTCTTAGATAAAAGCTTTATTAGCACTTAAATAAAGCTTTCGTGTTTAACATTGTAATTAAAATAGATAAATCCTATTTTATCTATTAGTATAAAACGGCAGTTTGAAAATAAGGCAGATACTGAAGGTGTAACCAGTGATTTCTCCTATCTCCAAAACATATTTATCATTGCTAAGGATGAAAATGTCTCTTTCCCTTCTCTAGGAAGGAAACACAGTTGTAATTTGTACAGTATGCAGAAATTCTATGAAAATAAACAGAATCTAGAGCAAACAAAGGAAAACATTTTGCTTCTTTTAAAGTTGTTTTATGCAGAAGTACATTTTGTAAAGAAACGTTTCTCAATAAATACATTGAGGGAGAAACAATTTGTTATTTCACTTAGTAGATATTGTATCCTCTCCTTGTTCTGACAGCAAATGCAGAATCACGTTCCCTTTTTTTTTTTGACCTTTATAAATATCACTGTGTCCTTGGAGTAAAGAAATATGTAGGAATGTCTACTCAGTTACTTATGTTGTATTCAGTTAATACAGGCATCTCAGTCAGAGCTCCCAATTCTTGAATTCCTTTTTAAGAATGAGCATGTTTTTCTCAATATGATATATTTTTTGTACAACTAGAATAAGTGTTCATATATGAAACTAAAATTCCAGAATACACTTTTCTCATAGCTATAAATCTTAAAACCTGAGACTGAAAGACAATAAGCATGTTTCTAGATGAAGGTACAAGGAAGTCTTCTAGGTGTAGGGCTAGCTGGCTTTTTTTGAGAACCTTCCAATAAGTTACTCCTAGCTGTTAGCTCACCTGTGACTCCACAGATTCCTAGGAGAACTTTCAGATTATGCACTTTCAGTGTTACCAACTTTATATTAAGTGGATATCACTTCTACATTTTTTTAATACAGGTGAGATAGAATATCATAATGCACAAGCTTTGCTTCACTTGTTCTTACTTTACTTTTTACTTCTTCCAGGTATACATAACTTTCAGATTAATTGTTGTCAATACTCTTAGACATAATGACTTACAAAATAATGATTTGAGTTTATTTGAAAATGCATGTGTTTTAAATCTGTGAGTATATTCTGTTAATGTTTGAGTCTCTTGGGTAAGTAGTATAATTAGGTTTATATTATTTAATGAACTCTAATATTTTATCTCATCTGTAATTGAGGGCCAGTGGAAAGCTGGCAGAACTGTTTGTTTAAAGCAATATTGAAATCAGGAGGCTCTTCATCTGCAGCAAAAGAATGGCTGGGTTCCAGCAAAAGTTTCTGTTAACTTTGGGGCAGGACATGGTTTTGTGTTACTTGGGTTTTTTCTGAGAAGAATGTATGAAGGGAATAACAAGAATCTGTGTATGACTAATCAAAAGGAGTTTAGTTCACAGTCATCTGAGAAAGCAAAAGCTGGCTGGCATTCCCACTTCTACTTTCCTTTCCATTTATAATGAGTTTTCTTCTTTGGTCTCAAAAAAATCTTGGAGCAGAGTACCATAAGAAATGAGTCAGTGTTACTGCCTGTCCTGATCTTTTAGTAGAGACTATCTGGCACTTCTCCTCACAGTGATGAATCTGATAGATTCATACACAGGCAGCCATGGCGGTGTAACACCAAACAGTTATTCAACTTTTGATCCTTTAGTAATGTGTTTATGATGTGTTGGTAAACCGTATGCTAAGGGGTCACCTGGAAGTGATAAATGCAGATTATTCAGTACACTTGCTGCAAAGATACATTAATAATGAATGCATTTGTTGTGCCTATTTGTGAGAATGGATGTTTCAAATTCCATGCTGTTTTCCCCTTCCTTTTCATAGTGAAAATTCAAACAAGAAAAAAAAATTAAGATAAGCAGCTTTAAAAAATTGCTAGACTAAATGTTTACAGTATTCTAGAACATGTGGGCTAGATGCTGAAATATTTTCCATTGCCCTATTTCTGTCTTTTTAGGGAAGACTACGAGCAAAGCTGTTCCTGAAATAAGTTTGTTTTAACCCGTGTACTCAGAGCAGAGCTCAACAGTTTAGCATGTATGCTATCAGTAAAAGATTGTACTCTATCAGTTTTAGCTGGTGTAGACATGGGCTTAATGTACATACTGCTTTGAATTACTTTGTGCGTCTCAGATGAAAGCCATGGTGCTGCACATAAATCAGATAAGACAGTTGAAAGAAGAGGGCAGCCTGAAGGGTCCATACTTGATTTTTTAAACTCAAGGTGGGGACTGCTGAACTTCTGAAAAGAGCTGTTGAAGCTGCCTGAAGTATAAAGCCAGGGGTGATTCCATAGTCCAGACTGATGTCTGCTATAGCATGGGCTATTAGCCTACCTGGTCCTTTGCTGAGCCGAATGGGTTTAGTCAGACTGAAAAGATGATCTTCCTATGGAGTCTTGCAGTTGCATAGTCATGGTGCAGGCTGGACCAAGGACTTTTTGCCTGCTGCCAGTGGTCAAAGCCGTGGCAATGGTGGAGAATTAACTGCTTGGAAGACTAAGCTGCTTTCCCATCTCATTGACATGGAGGAAGCTAGAATTCCTCTGGGCATCAATTTTGGTCATCGGTCTGACTTCCTGCACATTTCTTATGTGTGCATTAGTCAAGCAATTAAAATTGAGAATTCTCTGTACTGAACCTGTTCACCGGTCAGGCCATCCATCTTTCTCCCTGCTCCATTCAGAGACCTTCCCACGGTGTCTGATCTTTTCAAAGGACTGTTGACTGTGAAAGAAAAGTAGGTATTTAAGGATATACTCAAATATAGAGAATCCTTTTCTGGAAGGCTTTGATGTGAAATGTATTATTTCAAAGGGAAGGGAGTCAAGGGTTAATCCTTTTCTTTCAGAATATTTTTTGTTCTTTATAATCTGAACAAACAGATTGGTTAAATAGTGTTCATGGATTAACTATACAGTTTACTAAAGCACAGTGAACGGTATTAAGGTGCAGCAATCTAGCAAGTACTATCAGCTGATAACATCAAAACCTTATTAATTGTGGGGTTTTTAATATACATTTTACATGGATTCCCTTGCTGACTATCTGCTTACTTTCCTATTTTTCCTCCCATGAACAATGAAAAAAACCTTTGATAAAATCTTAAAAACATAGCAGTAATGCACAGTAACAAGCACTGGTCCCTTCATTTCTGTTCTTTAATGCTAAGTATTTATTTCCACAGCACCAAATACTGCATTTTCACTGGCATACCAAAACAATATGGCAAAAGATTGAAAAATTTCCTAAAATGCTGGGGCTTTTTTCTCATGAGAAAGTCAGCAGAAATAACCTCTTACTACTGATTTCCAGAACTTCAAGGAGCATAGGGCATCTGTGTATTCAACACTTACTTTTTCTTCAGACTAAAAATACATATTTAAGGAGCCTTCTGCTGTTGTACTGTCAGGTATTTAAATTAATGGAAATTTTACAGAAAGGACTACCTTAAATCTCAACTCTGTCCTGACTTGCATTCTTACCAGAAGCTTTAACAAGCAGGAGAAAAGGAACTTTGTAATATTCTCAGAAAGTTAACAAATATGGGCTCTGGAGCCCCAAATGTAGGAGACTGGGGAGAAGTTGCAATACTGAGGAGTGTTGCAACAGGAATGGGTAGGGGGTTGTAATCAGGGCCTCCCTGTGCAGCCTTACACCAGCTCAGTTATGAGCACATTCAGTGAGCCTATTTACATAAGTGTTCCAAATCCCACAAGAGTTCTCATATAGAACAATAATGAAGAGCAATACACTCCGCGGGTCCACAGCATTAGCAGATCTCACACACATAACTGTAGTACAACATCAATACATTTCGCTGACTTTGTTGACAAACTTTGAAGGGAAGGAATATTAGCAGTGCCATTTACCAATTTTTTTTCTTTTTAAAAAGTTTAATCAATTTGTTTATTCTAGTGGAATGTGAGTTTGGTTTTTTTTAACAAGAATTGCTCTTCTAGGCTATGCACAACACAGTGTTTCAGCAAGCACATTTTAACATAATGTGATTGATACTAAACGTACATTGTAAAAAATATCTCACTGTGCGGTGTTCATATTGCATTTTATTTTAAATTTAAAGAATTGTCATCTTTGAATGGAGAACAAGGGAAGGAAGAACAAGAGCAGATCCCTAACTTCTTTTATTTGGTATCCAGGTTTTCCTGTTCTTCAAAACAACCATTTAAAAATGCTAAATGTAATCAGGAAACTAAAGAAAATACTCAGAACAACATTTGGGCAAAAAATGGAAGACCTCTTAAAAAAAGGGAAATGGCATAGTAATAACTTTTCTGAAAATAAGATTTACCAATTTAGGTATCAGAACACAGTCATTAGAACCTTGCCACTGCTACATCTTTCTCTGGTTTAACTTTTATACACATAAGAAAAAAAAGTCATTATTTCAGTATGGCAACTAAGCAACTAAGGGCAAGTTTTTATATTTTCCTTAGAACTTTTTTGGTGTCTTCACAGTCAGGTTAATTCCCAATAAAACATCACTGGACAATAATAGCTGTATCTAACTATTTACTGATTTGCAGAATCATTGGGGACTGCCAGGTTGTGAACATAATAATGCTTTTCAAGCTTCATTATCTCAACTATTCAGTTCATCTTTGAAATTTTAGAAGGAAAAAGTATCTAAGTACCAAAATTTCTGCCATGACTTAAATTGCACTGGTTTTTTTCACACCTGGCATGTAACAATTTGTGTTAGGCTAAGAGATTAAATTTATGTTTGTGATTTTGGAGTGGTTTTTCCTCACAATAACTAAAGTATCCTTTGGTTTCTGGTCCCCCCGCTTTTGTACATTCCTTAATCTTTCTTTTCCACAATAGCAGGAACTAGCTGGATATTGAATTAAGTGAATGCTGGGTAGATCTTGAATGCTTGAAAGACCCTGAAGTGTGAGGTATACTTTGCCTCAGCTTTTCATATTGTCATTGTCTGGGGACTTATCTGCAAGTGTTATATGTCAAGGGGGACACATTCTTGTGTTCTGGAATCCACTCTGAAGTCCTTCTCATACACCTGCTCTCAATCGGGCAAAATCACTGCAGGAGTTAGATGGGCTGCCTCGGGATGTGCACACCACGGATAGACACGCCCACTCTGTAAAGAGTGGTGCTGTGAGTACTGTGTGGACCATCAATATATTTGGGGTTTTCAGCCAGAGGTGCTGTATGGCTTATTCTAAACACGGTGCTGAATGCATTCCCAAGGGTAAACACTCTGGACAGTTGGCAGATTTGGTCTTGAGCCTCACCCTGAGGTTGCACTTAAAATAGAAGGCAGGCATATCAGTGGCTGGCATCCCAGCCTTTCCTGAAAAGGTACAGTGTGTTCAGCAAATGGAACTCACAGAAATAGTGATTTACAGTGAACAGGAGCAAGATTCTCTCTGTAGAAGGCAGTGTTGTAAAACATATATTAGTGGTGAGATTTCCCTGGAAGTATTTCAATGTAGTTTTGAAAATCAGAGCTAAAATAGGCACTTCTGTTTGACAAAGCAAATGCCAATTCAGTATCATTTTTTTCTTTATAGTACATGTTTCTAGGAATAGTCTTAAGCCATTAAAGAATAAGAAAATGAAATACTTTAAAATTAATTTAGTCTTTTAAGCTTTTTCTTCAGAAAAATTGGATTGGAAATGTTTTCAGAAGGACATGAACATTTGGTAGAATTACGCATTGCATTACAAACCAAGTATCAGAAAGAAATGGGAGCATAGTCTGCCCTGTCAAACACAGAAGGAAATTGTTGGCATTTGGGGAAATCTAACAGATTATTTGTTTATCCCTCATTTTTCTTCTAGATGGAGACTGTAATTCTGATTTGATAGGTGCTCCCAAAGCAGCAGTCACAGTGATACACTGTCTTCTGCACTGTGTGTATATTTACATACCTAGGCCTGGGAACAGCTTAGGTTCTGAGAGCAGCAATACTTTTAAGTTGAAATGCAGATCAGCTATTCTTCCTCACCCACTTTTTACATAATTTGCACCACAAGCATTATCTAAAAAAAGCTTTGCTAGGTTCCTTCTGGATCAGCTGAACAGTATCAGGAGCATTAAGAAGGCTGAAATTGCCTCTGCTTAGAATGAATACTATTTAGTTTCCCTTAGTCTCTATCTGCTCTAGAGAGAGACAGTTTCCAAGATTCAAAATTGTAATTTCTGCTTGGTGGGGGCCAGTGATGGTTTTGCACCAGTTTGTCTTGGCTAGTCTAGGCAACTGTCCTTTATCATGGATGACACTTCGCTATTCCTTACCTGGAAATATTCCACCCCTCAGTTTCAATCCCAAGATACCCTCCAGCTCCCCTGCCTTCCAACAAAATATATACCAGTGTCTTTTGGGGCTTGTTCATTTTAATACTTGGGCTGTTTAGGCCTCATATGGCTACAGTTAAAATTCTGTATCCAGTCACATTTACGTGCCTGGAACAGCTGAAAGCTTTGCCTGTGCAACTGCTGTCTAAACATGCTTTGTGTATCTCAGCAAAATTTCAAGAGACATCAAAACAGAAGAAACTAAGGCCTTGAGCTAGTAAAGCACTGAAAATGTGATCAAGCCCACCTTTGCAACTGAATATACACACAAATCCTTAAGATGCGCCATATCCAGCTCTGGAGGTTTCAATTGACTTCCATGGTCCCTACCCCCATCTTCCACGTTAGAGCACATGCACTGATCTGGCCAGTGTTAAAAGGTCCACCGCCCTCCTTCAGTCCTGTTTCTTCGCTATATCCACATTTGTGCTTATGTGCACATTAGTTTTGGCTAAAAGATGGCTTGTAGATGGATGGAAGAGGTCCATCATTGGTCATGACTATTCCAGAATTGCTTAATAGAGGTTTGTCAGCCTGGCACCCGTGGACTGCCAGGACTGCTTAGAAAGAGATGAGTAAGAACTATGGTTGTTGCATGTTTTAACAGAAGGATGCTTGGTTTTGCGTACAAGAGGACTTTGTGCTTCATATGCTGCTTTGTTAAACATACTTGTCAAAAGACGACAGCACCGGGAGTTTTGTATTCATTTAGATAGTACACAGATGTGGTCTGTCTGTATAGAAGGTAATTATGCCTACATAAAAGTGAAAAATATGTGTTATTGTTTGGTGTGTTACTGTAACATTTCTGATTTTCTTTTTAAAATTTTCCTGGTTTGTTTTCTTGCCTGAAATGTTGCCTGTGTTCTTGTTTTGATGCTGAGCGGAATGGAAGGTACTACTCACTCTTAGAAATAGTCTCTGTGTGCTTTGATGACTGGCTTCACTTATGCCCTGTAGTATTCATGTTTAATTCACTCACTTTGTAGAATATGGGTCATGTTCTTTTCTTTTTGCTTCTGGTTAGGCTGACAGCATCTCCTCAAGTGAGGCAACTGCACAGCTGACATGTCTTTCTATGAATACAGAACTTAATAACTGTTACAGTTATTTTTACAACTTCTATACCATCCTGCTACTGGAAGATAATAATTCTGAAAAGAGTAGAGGATACAACCTGGCAACCTTATTTTAATGCATTTTAGTTTTGGATAAGTACTTAGCTTAAAGACAATTCTATTTTCGTAAGGAACCATGTCTTACAAATATGATAGATATATAACACTTGTTCTTCTCAGATAAGCTGACTTATCTCTGTAAAAAATATGAAATATTAATAGGATTCTCCTGTTTGAGATTCTTACATCTAGGGAAACAAACATATAATTTTGTGAATCAAATTGTAGGTTGAATATGAAGCACTAGACATTTTTGTGAAAAATTTCTGCCACCAATTAATTTACTGTTTTTTTGGAAAGCATGTCATATGAACTGGAACACTTCAAAAGTGCAGGTTAATGGTAACAGAATTCATACCCTCATTTGGTGGTAAATAAATTCTTTTTTCAACTGTAAATATTAGTCTTTAGAAGCTAGACATGGTTATAAGCCTTATCACTTATCACTGTGATAAGGAAAATAAATGCATGGTTTGTCCATCCTTCATATTAATATTAAATGTTAAGAACCATTGCTGTCACAGGCTCTCTGTTACATTCAGTGGGTGCTCAAAATGTATTAGTGACATCAGGTATTACCAGAGGAGGTGTGCAAGATTAGGTCTTTTAAGGGAAAGTAATTGTGGACTTGTTTTTTTCTGATTTTTTTTTTTTTAAATATTCTGAATGTAAAAAAAAATAATTTCAAAAGCGAAGTGACTGCAGCCATGAAAGGCTACTTTTCCAGGGCACACAGATGATCTTCCTGGATCTTTCTGGATTTCCTGAATCTCCTGGACAGGAAATTGTGTACAGACTTTCTAGCCTGTAATCCCACAGTCTCTGTGTATACCCGCGTTCTTTCAATCTTAATCTAATGATAGAAGACCTGTGGGATCACACTTTGCGTATGTGTATGTGTTAGCCTGGCCATTACAACAATAACTTTAAAAGTTGTTGGCAAATTTCTGGTAAATTAAGCAGATCTAGAAGTCTCAGTAAAATATGAAATATCTATGCGTTAGCAGAAATACACATCCAGATTTTATTAATTCCTGCAATGAAGGAAAAATTGCAATATTAGTGCAACTTTTAAGAGCCGCTGGGCATCCAGGAGCTGTTGTCATTATGAATGGATTACCTTGGGTCAGCCTTCCAGTATGAGTTCCTTGGACACCAAAGAGCTACTTCTCAGCCACGTATCCCATGTACATTCTTTGTTGTCTAACAGAACGGTTTGTGATGACAGCTGTTTGCAGCAAAATCTGGGGTATTCACAATACGCTTTCCCTGCAAGGATGCTGTGATAGCTAACTGCATGTGAGCACGCCGGTGGTGTTTGTCTAATTCTTCTAAAAATTCAGTGAGCCACAAGACACAACAGGTAGGAAACTGGGCATCTTTGGTTCTGGTGAACACAAGAATACTTAACAAAATACATGGCTTTACATTTGGTTTTATGAGTAGACTCAGTTTGCTAAAGCCAACCAAACTCCCAATCTTAGGTGTTTTATTACTTGCTTACTTTCAAGTAATTAATGACTGTGTTGAGTAATGTTGGGACTAGTTCTAATCCGCGTACAACTGCCTTTGATTATTTTTCGTCTTTAATCACTAACTTTCTTTTTACTGATGTTGCATCTCGCTAGTGCTTCATTACCTTGGAAAAGCCTCAGTTTATTGCATCCACCAGGTGACCTTCATCAC
>JAVFHW010074471.1:0-22820 GCA_032159205.1 Eurystomus glaucurus suahelicus | reverse complement strand
GTTGTGAGTGTATGTAAATGCAGAAGATGTCTCAGAGTCATTCCCTTCTTTGCCTGGAATCAAGTCAATCTGGTCAGTCTGAATTTTAACAGCTTGTGCCTTTAAAATTCAGCTCTGGCAACTCCAGCTGATGTTTCTCAGGGTGGGGGGGAGTGGGGTGGCTCCCTGGCAGCCTTCCCTTTCTTTTCTTTCCCCCCTCCTGTTGTCTCCTTAAGGCAGTTTATAGAAGTTCGTTTGAAAGCAGGTAACAGTCAAGGTCACCTGCCTCTTTCAGAAAAGGCAGCTATTTCTTCTTTGAATCCAGTGAAAATTCCTGACTGGAGTAAAGTCAGGACAGAAACGCCTCTCCCCAGGCATCTCTGGGTAAATTTACCCCCCTGTACAAGCTTCTTGTTCCCGGCTTGTGACTGGGGGGTGGAGGGGAATTAGAGAATTGGACTCACGGCTTGCTACGCAGGTAGGAGCAGTTCGTCTAGATTTTCCATATATATCAGACGGTGGAAGAATTGCTGCCCATTCCTGGCTATCAGCCTGGTCTTCGGCCAACTCCCAGCGGGGAAAGGAATTGCTCTCTCTCCCTCCAATGGCGCAGTCTAAAGAGGAAGGGGAGGAGCCCTCCTCCTACTTTTATACTGTCTGTTATCTTCAGCTTCTAGAAGAATCCATGCACTTCTTGGCCATTCCCGGCCATCCTAGCAGCTGCAAAAACTCATGGGAGCCACAAAGCATTTCTGGGAAAGGAAATTCACTGTCTCAATGAGACATAAATCTCCGTTCACTACAAGGACACAATGGAATAAAAGGCAGAAATTAAGCAAGTGGTCAGGACAGACTTGCAAGAATAGTTTCCACTGTAGGTCTGTGGTGTCTCAGGGGTCCAGTTCAGTGACGAGTGATAGCACTGGGACTCACTGGTGGTGAGTCATCATGCATGGAGTGCTCCATTATCACATCTCCTGACAACAGAACTTTCTCCAGCGGTGAGTGATTGCTGCCAGGCTCGTCTAGACAGCTTCTTTTATCCCCGTTCCTGAAGAGATAACTGAAGCTGCTTCTAAGACAACAGCATGCTTTTGCATTCCTGTATATTGCAGTGCTGGGGCCCAAGTTGTGGGCCCCAAGTCGGAGTTGACCTGTGAATGAGTCACAATGTAGCAGAATGTTTTGGTTTTCTTATTGGCTTCGTGTTCCAGAGGCAGAACCTGGCTCACCTGTGCCTTTATGGCTCTGCCCTCACCCAGGTGGTTGAGATTGGGGTGGGGGATGAGGCTAGGATTATATCAACCAGGAGATGATTAATCAGAGGAGCTTCCTGTTGGGTGTGTCTTCTGTTGGGGCTGGTTGCATCTTGCAGAGCTCTTTTGGTAGTGTCCTTCCATGTGAAGGGCCATTGAGGGAGCCATCTCTGTTCATTGTGTCCAGCAGGTGATGATGGCCCACGGGAACTAATGGCAGGAGTGTCTGAAAGAAGACTTCTGAGGGGATGTTGTTGAGTTCAGCATTGGCCTGTGTGATCAGGCAACTGACGGCAGCATAAAATGATGATGGCTGAATCAGCACAACACATATGCACACACCTTAGTGTGACTTCAGCCTCGCTCCTCATGGGACAGTCTCGTGACTCATCCGGTGCATCATGTGGCGGGATGTTTTTTGCAGCCGGAGGCCTCGGTGGCCTTGCAGGAGGGACTTATTGTCTTTAGCAGCCAGGGAGTGTTCTTTCCAGATGAGTGATCTTTGAGACAACCATCTGCAGTTGTTTCTCACAGACTAAAGTTCTCACAAGTGCTAGGACTGGCCCTTAGGAATCCTAGTCCCCAGAGGTGAGAGTCTGGAGGAAGGAAGACTTACCCTTGGTCAGGAAGGATTGGCTTAGAGGTTGTTTAGGCAAAGTAGACACCCACAAATCACAGAATCACACAATGTTAGGGGTTGGAAGGGACCTCAAAAGATCATCAAATACAACTTCCCTGCCGGAGCTGGATCACCTAGACCAGGTCACACAGGAATACATCCAGGAGGGTCTTGAATGTCTTCAGAGAAGGAGACTCCACAACCTCTTGGGGCAGCTTGTTCCAGTGCTCTGTCACCCTCACAGTGAAAAAGTTTTTCCTTATGTTTATGTGGAACCTCCTATGCTTCAGCTTGCTCCCATTACCCCTTGTACTACCATTGGACATCACAGAGAAGAGCTTGACTCCATCCTTCTGACACTCACCCTTTACATATTTATAAACATTAGTAAGGTCACTTCTCAGTCTCCTCTTCTCCAAGCTAAAGAGACCCAGCTCCCTCAGCCTTTCCTCATAAGGGAGATGTTCCACTTCCTTGATTATCTTTGTGGCTCTGCACTGGAATCCTTCAAGCAGTTCCCTGTCTTTCTTGAACTGAGGGGCCCAGAACTGGACCTAGCCTTCCAGATGTGGTCTCACCAGGGCAGAGTAGAGGGGGAGGAGAACCTCTCTGGACCTACTAACCACACCTCTTCTAATACACCCCAGGATGCCATTGGGCTTCTCGGCCACAAGAGCGCATTGTTGGCTTATGGTCATCCTGCCATCCACCAGGACCCCCAGGTCCCTTTCGCCTCTGCTGCTTTCCAGCAGGTCAGTCCCCAACCTATACTGGTACTTGATGTTGTTCTTCCCCAGATGCAAGACTCCATGGGCCCCAGTGGGATCCACCCATGAATGCTGATGGAGCTGGCTAATGTTGTTACTATGCCACTCTCCATAATTTCTGAAAGATCATGGAGAACAGGAGATGTGCCTGAGGAGTGCAGGAAAGCCAATGTCACTTCAGTCTTCACAAAGTTCAGGAAGGAAGATTCAGGAAATTACAGGCCAGTCAGCCTCACTTCCTTGCATGGAAAGGTAATGGAACTGCTCATTCTGAAGTTCATCTCTAAGCACATGGAGGAAAAGAAGGTAATCAGGAGTAATCAGCATGGATTCACCAGGGGGAAATCATGCTTGACAAATCTGTTAACTTTCTGTGATGGTGTAAGTAGCTGGGTAGATGAGAGGAGAACAGTTGATGTTGTCTACCTCAGCAAGGCTTTTGATACTGTCTCTCATAATATCTTCACAGGTAAACTTAGTAAGTGTGGGTTAGATGAGTGGACAGTGAGGTGGATTGAGAACTGGTTGAATGACAGAGCTCAGAGGGTGCAGAGTTGTTTGGAGGCCTGCAGCTAGCAATGTTCCCCAGAGGTCAGTACTGGATCCGGTCTTGTTCAATGTATTCATCAATGACCTGGATGAAGGGGTGTTGTGCACCCTGAGCAAGTTTGCTGATAATGCAAAACTGGGAGTAGTGGCTGACACATCAAAAGGCTGTGCTGTTGTTCAATGAGACGTAAACAGACTGGAGAGCTAGGCAGAGGGGAACATAACAAAGTTCAACAATACCAAGTGTAGAGTCCTGCACCTAGGGAGAAACATGCACCAGTACAGGTTAGGGGTTGACTTGCTGGAATGCAGCTGCACAGAGAAGGACCTGTGAGTCCTGGTGGACAACAGGTTAACCATGAGCCAGCAGTGTGCTCTTATGGCCAAGAAGGCCAAAGGTATTTTGGGGTGCACTAAGAGGAGTGTGACCAGCAAGTCAAGGGAGTTTCTCCTCCCCCTCTTTTCTGCCCTGGTAAGGCCACATCTAGAGTAGTGTGCCCAGTTCTGGGCTCTCCAGTTCAAGAGAGACAGGGAACTACAGGAGAGAGTTCAGCAGAGGGCTACAGAGGAAAGGCTGAGACACCTGGGCCTGTTTAGCCTGGAGAAGAGAAGGCTGAGAGGGGATCTTATCAGTGCTTATCAACATCTAATGCATGGGTGTCAAGAGGTTGGGGCCAGTCGCTTCTCAGTGGTGCGCGGTGATAGGCAAAGAGGCAACAGACATAAACTGGAACACAGGAAGTTCCACCTAAACACAAGGAGAAACTTCTTTACTGTGAGGGTAATGGAGCCCTGGAACAGGCTGCCTAGAGAGGTGGTGTAGTCTCCTTTTCTGGAGATATTCAAAACCTGCCTGGACACATTATTGTGCAGCCTACCCTAGGTGAACCTGCGTTGGCAGAGAGGTTGGTCTAGATTATCTCTAGAGGTCCTTTCTAACCCCTACCATTTTGTCATTCTGTGATTCTAGTAAAAGTACAGGAATAATTCTGCTAGGATAAGCAAACATTTTCTTATAGTCTGTTAAATAAAACTATTATTCTAGATCATTACCATAGATAAAACAGGTACGGCCTCACATATAAAACCGAATTATGACTATGAAAGTCTTTTTCTGGTTTACTTTCAGTACTAGCAGCATTATTTTGCCTGTGATCCAGCATAGAGAGATTACTGATAAGGAAATATTGATATCAGAACATAATTAAACAAGAAGCAATACAGTAGATCAAAAGTAAGATATTTATGACTACCTTACACATAGAAGTGTTGCAGTCAGAAAAGTACTTTCATAAATTTCTTGTATGACCAACTGTCTAATCCTCTTTTCCTTACTGAGGAAATGCTGGCAGCTCTTTCAACTTATGGTCTATTAGAAAAAGACACGTATGTCCATAAACATATGATAATAACATGTCAAGAAATTATTAATTTTATTTAGTTCTTTGTTGCAATGTCAATGGCTTATGACAGTGCTATAAAAACCTCTCATAAACGAAGGGGAAATTCTAATTGTAATTGCTCAGCAGTGGCATTTGTGACTGAGGAATGACCTGGCATGGAAAGAAAGGAGGCCCAACTACGAGAAGCGGTTAAACTGACTGGAAGCAGGAAAGTCAGAGACAGAATGACTTCTTGCAAGGGAGTGAGATTTTCTTTGGTGATAAGAAAGAGCCTCAGCATTGTCCTGTAGCCTGCCTGGAATTGAAGGGACCTAAGCTGAGAGGCTACATTTGGTCAGCAGTCATGAGCTGGAGGATGGACCCAGGCGTGGGCTGAGGTGCCACATGCAGCCCCTCTTGGGATGGATGCTGGTGCAAGTGTATATAAGGAATCTGCTTGTAATGGGTCTTTGCAGACTCCATGTTGTGGTAGGACCCTGTCCAATGCATCGGTCACTAAATTTTTCTTTCATATTTAAGCATAAATGTGTGCTTAATTCATTTTGAAGGGTACCATAGAAATCTCTAACATAACACAAAATGCAGTTCACCTAAACAGTATGAACCTGTTTTTTAGCTGAATAGAAGCCTAATTCATTTTAGGTGAGGATTTGCAGATTTTGAAGACAGAAATTTGTTGATTTCCAAATCCTGCAGGAAACAGAAAAAACTAAAATATAAACAAGTTGTTTACAAAGATTTACTTTAACTTCTTGTGACACTTTATTATACATAAAAAAATGAAAATATTTAGAATACAGAAAAAAAAGGAGTGGGGAAGAACGTTCCCTAGTTTTGTCTGCAATGTAACCTTACTGAAACTGACACAATTTTGATTAAAGAAATATCTGCTAGAAATCCATCCACCGAAACTTATTATCAGCTGGTAATAAGTTCTTATCAGCTCTAGGTGGGACAAGGTGACCTCCAGAAGTTCCTTCCAAGCAGCGCTTTTATGATTCTATGGAAAAAGCATGAGGGTTTTACTGAGATGTACTTATTGGTTGCAAGCCTTAATAGAATATAATGCATTAGGAAAGCATAGAGATTACATAAAAAATAGGCTAATATTGAAATACACTACAAATAGAACATATTAGGCTGATTTATTTTAAAACTCTGTAATTGCAGGCCATTTGTCATGTAAGCAAGCAAGCGGAGAATAAGCCTAATGCATTTCAAATGCAGCAGAATTTCTAAAGCTCATCACTGTATATTCATAAAGATTGCTTCCAGTTAAACATGGTAGACAGTCAAGGATTATTACAATACAGTCTCATATACGAATCATTAGTGGCATTCACCCACATCCTCCAACAAACTCAAATGCTTTTCTGTATGCAAAAATAGTAACGGTGCTCCTCACATACAGATATACTCTGCAAATACATGTTGATATTAAAAAAATGAATTAATATTCTACAAGATACTGCTGAAAGTTGTCTAAAATGAAATAATTTCAATTATTTTGTCAGTCAAATTCAAAAAGTACAAATCTGGCATAATGGAATTCAATGGCAAAATTTTTCATCACAAATTCAGCAGGCCAGGATGACCTTCAATAACAATAGTGTATTACAGGGTTCAAATAGTAATATTGGGCTCCTATAGACTTCCAGTAAATGTACCTCCAGCCCAGATATCCTAAAGAATATGCCCACATTTCATTTAAAGTCTTGTACTGGTTTTGGCTGGGATAGTTAAATTTTTTCATAGTAGCTTGTATCGTTCCGTGTTCTGGATTTCTGATGAAAATAATTTTTTATAAAACTGATGTTTTAGTTATTCCTGAGCAGTGCTTACACAACATGAAGTCCTTTCCAGCTTCTTATACCACCCCACCAGTGGCCTGAGGGTCCACAAGAAGCTGGGAGGCAACACAGGCTGAACATCTGACCCCAGCTGACAAAAGGAATATTCCATACCATGTAGCACCATGATCAGCAACAAAGGCTGGGTGAAGAGGTGTAATTCCAGAGCCTGGAATTACAATGCTTGTCTTCCCAAGTAACCATTACACATGATGGAGCCCTGCTTTCCTGGACATGGCTGAACACCTACCTGCCAATGGCAAGTAGCGAATGAATTCATTATTTTGCTTTGTCTGCTCACATGGCTTTTGCTTTCCCTATGAAACTGTCTTTGTATCAACCCATGCATTTTCACATTTACCCTTCAGGTTGTCTGCCCCATCCTGCTGGGGGAGTGAGTGAGTAGCTGTGCAGAGCTTTGCTGCTGGCTGGGGTTAAACCACAAGAAGTCCGATCTGGAAAGACCTTTTGGAAAAACAGACACCATGACCTAAAAAAACCTGTAAAGATCAGAAGAAGTCAGATGTGGAAAAGCAATCCGTTCTGCTTCTTTGAACTAAATTTACGCTAATGTAGCAATGGGTGGCATTCAGAGGACATAATTTCTGATCCGCTGCAGTATTTTAAACATATTTACTTCTACTTTAAAAACATCTTTCTAGATTTTTGGCTGTATTAAGCATACCAAATTGTAGTAAGCTTGAAATTAGGACAACTGAAAATTTTCAAAGTGTCTATGTTTGCCTTTGGATTGTCTTTTTTTCTCTTCTCTACTCATCTTTTAAACTCTGATGCAGGCCTGAATGAAGGAATGTCAAACAGTTGTAGCTAAAGTGACTCTAAGCAGTGAGGATTACCATGGCCTCTTGGAAGAGAGTGGATTTAGGATAAAGAAACAGAAGTGCTAAAAAGTCACTTTAATTCTCAGCTCCTGTCTCGCATGCAAACATAACTGTTTGTCAAATTCTGAACTTTCATATTGATAATATAGAAAGTGTAAGAATCTAAATAAACCTAATTAAAATCTACCACACTAGGAAGCAGAGTAGCCCAAAAATACTGGCTGTGTATCTTCAGTCTTTGTCTAATTTCATGCAAAGTCAGAAACACATTAAGTCAAACGATCAGCTCTTGTACATAAACCCTGTTATTTTGACTCCTGCCTTATCATGGTAATACTTGAAACAAAAGGTTCAGTTTATATACTACAATATTATTACAATAGAAAAACTGTTTTGAGTCCTGCTATGTCTTTTAATATAATATTTATCTACTGAATGTAGTATTCAATGTTTCAATTTTAAGTTAGTCATCCTGGAAAACATATAGCTGTAAACTCTTAACAGTTTTGTTGACAAGCAGAGTGCCAAATATTAACTTAAGGACAAAAATCAATTTTGAGTGTCCCTGCTGGCTCATGTGTGTGTGCCATGATAGACTTTGATTGCCCCAACTCAAGAGCAAGACCTTGCACTTGCCCTTTTTGAACCTCATGATATCCACAGTCCACTTCTCAAGTTTGTCCAGGTCCCTCTGGATGGCCTCCTGTCCCTCAGGCATATCAATCACACCACTCAGCTTGGTGTCATGACTTGCTAAGGGTGCAGTCATTCACCACCACCCTCTGGACGCAACCATCCAACCAATACCTTATCCACCAAACAATCTACCCATCAAACCCATACCTCTCCAATTTAAAGATAAGGATGTTGTGGAGGACACTGTAAAAGGCCTTGCAGAAGTCCTTATAGATGACATCCATAGCTATTCCCTTGTCCACTGATGTAGTCACTCCATCATTGAAGGCCACCAGGTTGGTTAGGCAGAACTCGCCCTTGGCGAACCTATGGTGACTGTCTCAAATCACCTTCCGGTCCTCCATATGCCTTAGCACAGATTCTAGAAGGATCTATTTCATTATGTTTCCAGGTACAGAAGTGAGGCTTTAAAGTTGGTAGTTCCTAGAGTCATCCTTTCCACTCCTTTTAAAAAGGGGTGCAATATTTCCCTTTTTCCAGTCAGCAGAGACTTCACTTGACTGCTATGGCATTTCAGATCTCATGGAGAGTGGCTTGGCAACTACATCAGTCAATTTCCTCAGCTGGGATGCATCTCATCAGGTCTCATAGGCTTGTGTATATTCAGGCTCCTCAGGTGGTCATGAACCTGATTTTCTTTTACAGTGGGAGACATTATGTTCCCCTGGTCCCCATCTTGCAGTCCATTGGCTTGGGAGATGTGGAAAGAGTGGTTACCAGTGAAGACTGAGGCAAAAACATTGAGTACCTCAGCCTCCTCCTCATCTGTTGTTATGAGGTCACTAATCCTGCTCATTGTGGAGGTGGGTATAGTTTCTTTGAGCTTCCTTTTCTCATTGACATATCTGTAGAAGCCTTTTTATTATATTTTGTATCTCTTGCCAAGTTTAGCTCCAGCTGCCTTCCCATCCACAGCCCTACACAACTACACAGTGTTACTATACTCTCCCCAGGATACCCGTGCACTTCACTTCGAGCAATACAGTATAATTATTAAGCAAAAAAACCCAAAAGTTTAAATTTTACTGAAATTCATAAGCTAGCAGGAGTTGCTTTAGTAATTATTGTTAGCTGAAAAAGGTAAGTCAGAAAGCTCCATAGGATAAATTAAGATTTATCCTATAATATTGCTATAGTTCTCACATTGGCAAAGGACTAGAGCAAACTTCTACTGAAGCAGACTTCTTTACTTTGTGTATAGTTTTCTCTCTGAAGGTGGTGGAGAAATAACATAAATTTTGTGAAATATATACATGAAATGTATTAAAATCAAACAATGCAGCACATTTTGCTTTGTTCAGATACATTACTGGATGTCGTTAGTACTATTTGGGTAATCCTCTCTTCCTATATGTGCCCAAAGTGTAACCAAAGGATTGAATTCTTAGTTTTTGAAGCTGAATCTTTAAGGATAATATTCTATGTTTTATGTTGAATTCTAACTGTTGCAGCAGTTCTAGTCTGAACTTAACTATCATGTTGCTATGAAAGAGGGTCTCTTGTGACCCAGGAGTGAGGCAAGATTGATGAAAACTACATGATTTGGGAAAACCTTTGTTTTTGTGATCATTTCACTACATACAGAAAATGTTAACACAGATTCTGCTGAAATTTCATTTTCTTCAGCTAGTAGATTTATTTACTCCCTCTCAAGTAATTATTGAATTTATTTTTGTTCAAAAATTTTTCAAATGAAGCAATTTTCAGGAATCTTTTTGTAAATTTGTAAGAGCAGTTTCTGATAAAACAGAGCTTTGAGCTCTCCAGAGCAGGGACTACATTGACAAAGTGCCGTAATACATGAATGAATCCTTTAAACATACTGGACTTAACATAGTTTTAACCCATCTTTTGACTTTTTCCTCACAGATCAATTGCATGGACAAATATCTATCATATCATTCAGCTAGCTAAATTGCGCCTTTTAAGCCTACACTACATTACAGGTGCAACATCAGAGGATATATCTAAAGATGAGGATTTCAAAACATTGACCATGTTTAAACTGAATTAAATATTTAGTTACTCAAAAAAGCCCCTGAAAGGGAAAAAATTTCAAGACATACGTAAGAAATACCACTAGAGATAGTTATTGCTGCTCATTTATGAGAACAGAGAAATCTTTACAGCTGAAATAACTACAGTAAAGTTGACAAACTGTCAAGTGGGATCTAATATAAATTATATCCAACCTCAAAACACCCAAGCCCATCAGCGTTTGTGCATATGACAATATACCATCTCCCTTACAATGTATCGCAAAGCACTCAACAATGGATACGTATTTACTAAATCATGGAAAAAAATCTGAGAAGCCACCACAAAATTAGAATGCAATCACAGATAAAGCTAGAGGCTGACAATTTTCATTAAAGAGGAAAAGTCAGTGGTTATACTTCATGTGTTTTTCACAATTACTCTATCTTTATCTGCTTAAGATACTTCAGAACTGTAGAAGAAAGCACAACCTTCGAGGAAAATGGTAGCTCAGCTGGTCTCATGCAAATGTAACCACGTAAAACACTAAAAATCAGAATAGTGCCATTTCTCAGCTGGTGAGGTTAAATAGAGTTGCTATCCAGGAAGACTAGGAAGTGTAAGAAATGTGAAACCCAGGAGGAGATTTTTAAAAGGTATTGGCTCTAGACACTCACTTGAAAAGTAAAAATTTTAGTCTTCATTGAGGTAAATTACCAGGTTGTTTTTGTTTGTTTGAAAAAAGTTCAGTCAAGAAATTACAAATGAAGTGGCAGTGGTAGATGTTATAAAATAACCAAAATAGCCAGAGGTCACTAGGGATTCTTCCTGTTATTGAGCTGTGAAATTGCTTGAAATCTAGTCTCTGAGTCACCAGGGATAAGTTAGGCTTATGGGTTACGCTTATTTCACTTTGGCTGAAATTTGCACTTATAAGTTAAAAAGATAGATTAACTGTATTAGAATGTTTGCAGGGCTACAAATTGCTGCATGCTAAAGCATGAAATTAACAGTACAAGCATGTCTCATTCTCAGCCTCTTTCCTTCTTCACTTGGGACATACCTATTTCTGAGATAAGAAGTATCTCAGGCTATTGGTTTATTAAGATTATCTTTTACCTATAGCATAGCAGTAACACCTCCAGCCTGAACACCTATCTGAGCACCTGATCCTGAATGTGAAAGCTGTACAAAGTGAGGGCTTGGAAGAGACGTGAAATGAGGACATTCAGGATGTCTCATCTGAGGTCCTAATGCAATTAGATGATGCCTCTAGTCTCTTTCACTACAATAATCAGCAAGAATATCAGTAAGTTTATGTTTCCTTTACTGTTTTGAAAGTCTGTAGATGAGAGAAACCAAATAAATGAGATTTCTCAAACTAATAAGCTTTTTATCGATGTGCATTACACAATGGTAGTAACCACTTCACATAGATTTGTGTCTTCTACTTTTTAAACCAATGCAATGAAATGCTACTCTGCATGATTTAGAAAGTCAGTGGAACGTGGGCTGCTAAGTCACAATGATGCTTCTAGCCTTTGAGCTGTTAAATGCTTATTTGCTTGTACATAGCAAATAATTATACCTATAAATATATACTTATGTATTACTGTGCATTTTGATTAGCTGGTCCATAGTTTGCGGTAATAGATCTCTTAATTTTCTCTTTTAAGTATCTAGGGTATTGACTTTTTTCTCTATTGGAGTGCATATAGAAAAAAGTCTGTTTTGTTCATCTAGCACGATGTTAACAATAACAGCATGCAAAAAGGATATGAGAATTCTCCAAACAATTTATTTCCAAAGACATTTTTTTCTGCTGTAGTGGCACAACATGAAATCAGAATTCAGTTTGTTTTCTCATCTGTCACTTTCCTACAAGATGAAGAGTCCCTGTAATGATTCTTTGTAACATAAGAACAGATGTAAATCCAGGAAGACCATATTTAACTGAAAATTCATTATACAAATCATGTTACCAACACTATACTTGTTCTACAAATTCCTTTACTTTTACTTTTACTAGCATACTTGCAAGAAACCACTAATAGTAGTGAACAAGTAAGAGAGATGAAAATTTAAATTTAAAACTTAATTAAAAAAACATCAGCATCTAATTTTTATATATAAAAATATATATATAATCAACACTATCTTTAGGGGATTTTTGATTGTTTGGTTATTTTCCCCTTACAGTTGCAGTTAGAAAAGAGTATATTCCTGATGAGATACTCCTGTCATCCTCATAAAAACTGGCTTCCTCAGGTATACTAGAACAGCTGCTTATCATATATATAAATTCTCCAATACTTTTAAATGAATCTCTCTTTTATTCTTATATTTTTTATGCTCATATCACATTCAATTTCAGCTTCTACTTCAAAGCTGGGGACTACACTTTGCCTCATTTCACATCATTCCCAAGCCTACACATTCTCTTACTGAAGAAGACTTTGAAAATTACCAAGAACAGAAAGCAAAACACTTGACAAGGATAATAATCTTCACAGCTAAAACTCAAATTACTCCACAAGCAGAGAAACAAAAATCTGTCTATATACAGAATTGTGTCTCCCAGATTTCCCCACTACCTTTACTGTTTCCCTCTTTCCTCAGAACAATTCTTTCCAAACCTTTTACACACCTTCTATGCCCTGACCCCTTTCTGTCTCCTTTTTGGATGAGTAAATGGCAGCATGTCCCGTGGCTGGTTTGAATTAATGAGTTTGTTGGTCAACTAGTGCGCATGGCTCCAGCCTTTTTCAGGTAATGACAACAGACTTGATCTTGAGGGGATTACCACTTTGAGTTTCTCTTGAACCCACTTGCCAGTTTCCCTAAGTTGGGAAAAACTTGATAGCTTGCTGTCAGTGAGAATTTTTATTTAGTTATCAAGAAGATGAAAGAGCATAATTGCATAAACCTTACATCTTGAGGAGGACAGGCTAAGAATTAACTTTCTCTGGGGAGGAATTTATTGTTTTGTCAGTCAAGAGTAAATCAGTAACAAGAGCTTAACTTTTCAGGAGCCAAAGAGGGAATTGAAGTGAAGGCCCTTAAGTTATCTGAAGAAGTATTAAAACAAATGTCTTCCTCAACGCTGCAAATTAGCCTGCCAAAACTTTGTATTGCAGTTGCTAGATTCATTACAGTAAATTATTAGCATTGAAGGTAATTTTGGCTGGCAGCAGTAACAATGAGTTACAGTAAAACACTTATGCAACAGTAGAGTTTTAACAGAGAACCTGTTAAAAGCTGAGTCAAAATATCCTCTGTGTTTTAGTCCAAGTAATGGTGTTATTTAGCTTGACACAATGAATCTTACCTTTTAAACTCCTTTAATTGTCACTTTACACTTAAAGTGAAGAAGGAAATAATTGGTCAATGATACATTCTTCATTGTACCAGTATGACTGTTAAAATCTATATGGCTTAGTATCCATATTAAAACTGAAGTAATCATTAAAACAAACAGCCATGTTTAGTAGAGTTATAAATGAAATATGATGGTACATAAGTTATTTCATAAATTATCCAAGCTTTTATGCTGGACCACCTGATTTAATAAGTACCGGTAGGCTTTCAAATTGAAAAGTAAAACTAGCATTAAAATGATGTTTCCAGCAACGAAATATGTGAAGTAATGACATCTAAGTGTTTAAAAATACATGCTTCAACACTACAAATACTGTTCAGTATTTTCTAAATGCTCAAAATCTACTTTAAGTTACACTTCCTAATAATCCCATGTTCTCCTACACTTTTTACTTCAGTTTTTACCAAATAAGCACATGACCACTGAGCAAGAGACTAATTTTTTTCCCATTGTTACGTGTTTGAATCACAAACAGCTTTAGAAGTACATAACAAACCAAAGTCAATGTATTGTATTCTACTTTAAATTGACAGATCACATAAAGCTCCATTAGAGTGAGGTCCCTTTCTGAGAAATCAAAAATAAGCTCCATATTCCAAGTAGAGGGATCAAAATTTGGTCATGACAGCAACACTTGTCAAATGCAGCTTATCCCAACTGGAGATCTAAGGTACCAAAATGGACCTTTTATTGTGTGACATACACTCTCTAAATTATGTAAACTGACTCACATTACAAAATATTGCATTTCATCATCTTTATTATTAAGAAACCTCTGACTTTAAAATTATTTCCGTTTTATTTTTAGAATAAATTTTCCACTGTGAAACCAGCAAGATGTATTTAGTATTCCAGAATTTTTTTAGGTAATTTTTTTTACGAACTTTGGGACTCAACAATTTACAGATCAGTGGATCATCAGCTGGTCCAGATTTTACATGAACAGTTCTGTTTATCCATGTTAACAGTGCTTCCAAACACAATAAAACTCTTATGGCCCATCCAGTTAGCCACACCTTTAATCATAGTGCTGCCAAAATAATTTGAGTGCACTTTTATAATTATTTATTAGACTTAAGGTACAATTGAGGAAATACAAATTTCCGCAAGGAGGAAAGGTTTTTTGGTTTTCATTCTCTCACTCTTGTTAGCCTAGATGTAATCACAAAACAAAACTAGACAACTGCTTAACTCTTATATTTAGTCTCTTTCGCAAAGTATTTAGTGACAATTTTGGCATTAGGTGACTGATAGAATCTAGATCTTCAAACGATACAGAATCATAGAATTGTTTGGGTTGGAAGGGATCTCAAAGATCATCTAGCTCTAACTTCTCTGCCATGGCAGGGACACCTCTCACTGGACCAGATTGCTCAGAATACCATCCAACCTAGTCTTGAATACATCAGTGTTGGGGCATCCACAACCTCCCTGGGCAACCTGTTACCCTGACTCACCACCCTCTCAGTGAAAAACATCTTCGTTACATCTAATCTAAATCTCCCCTCCTCCAATCTAAACACATTACTCTTCATCCTATTACTACAAGACCTTGTTAAAAGTCCCTCCCCAGTTTTCTTGTAGGCCACCTTTAGATACTGGAATGGTGCATTGAGGTTTCCCTGGAGTCTTCCTTTCTCCAGGCTGAACAACTCCAACTCTCTCAGCCTGTCCTTGTAGGAGAAATGTTCCAGCCCACCGATCATCTTCATGGCTCTCCTCTGGACCTGCTCCAACAGATCTATGTCCCTCCAGTATTGGGGACTCCAGAGCTGGATGCAGTACTCCAGTTGATGTCTTGTGAGAGCAAAGTAGAGGTACAGAATAACTTCCCTCATTGGAATGATGGATACTGCTTTGTACAAGAGATATTATTGCATGCTTATTTAACATAAATGTAAGAAAAACATGGTTGGTTTTTTTTTTAAATGTACTTTTAATAAAAGTAGTTTCAACCCTAACTAGAAATTACCCATACTAATTTACCAGTAGAGGCATGTATTTCTATACATTTTGTCTTCTAACAGCTGCCTTTCTCAAATAATTTTGGGGGGCTGTATATAAATATAATAACGGTCTTTAACTTGATGCCTGCAGACCCCTAGAAGTCTGTGGGTACTTCCGGTTGTAAGTTTTCCGTGGCAAAGGCTGTATAATATACAACTGGATACTTCTTTTGCATACCAATTTTTGCTGGTATGGGTGGGGGATGTTAGTCAGATAAAACATCTTTCTGGCCCCAAGTCTTTTTTACCTTGATTTCCATTCTCTCTGATTTTTCATTGCAAGTCTTTACAGATGTAAAGTGTTATAGGAATTATTTTCTAAGCTATGATTCTTTACCTTTTGCCAATATCACCAAAAAGAGATGGTCTCCATTGTAGGTATTCCTCTGAAATATTTTTTTACACCAGGGTGAATTGCTCATAGGTTTTATGATAGAATTGGATTTTTTTTGTATTGATGACAGTATAATATAAAATCTGAGAAGTTTATAGCTATGTAAGTTAGCTTAACCATGGTTAGCTTTGTGCCAAAATAATGACACTGGAAAAAGAAAATGCAATCGACATACTGAGTTAGAGAAAGAGCAAGCTAACATGTTAATGGACTAGGGTTTACTTAAAAAAAAAAAAAAAACAAACATGCAGATTCCAAATGTCAAGTTAGAAGATATTGGAGAAGAAGATGCATGCTTCTGTAAACATGTAGCTTGCTAGACTGCTTAGGCAGGGATTGTTATAATGCTTAATAAATTTTGGTACTGTTTCATTGCCAAATTCTGATTTGATATTGCCCATCTTTGCATGGCAAAGTGTTGGGAGTAACAAGAATACCACTGCTATTTTACATGGTGAAATTTGGTTTCACCTCAGTTCACTGGAGCCAGTTGCCCTGTGGTGAAAAATTTGAGTTCCTGTCACACTGGAACATATTCAGGTCTGTGGCCTGACCTCCTGTTACTGACCTCTTAAGATACTAAGTTCACAGTGTTCAGATTGCTAAAATATAAAGTGGAAACAACGTAGAAGCAAGAACAACTTTTGTCAGTGTGCTATTTAGTAGAGAAATCATGTCTGTAGCTGGGGCTTCTAGCATTACCACATACAATTAAAAGAATCCCTGTGATAGGATAAGAGATAGATGTGTCTTTACACACAATGGTATTTTAAAAGATGAGGAGGATTTTATAACTATATTTTTACTGCAATATGTAGCTTGATGCAAAATACAGCTCTGTTTTCTGAAGAAATGGCTTTAGGCACAGCATAGCAGCTTGGCAAGAGGGTGTGACTCTTATCTAAGGAAAGACAAAGACTTACCGGCATAGTATAGCAGCTTGGGTGTGACTTTTATCTATCACAGGCAAAAGGCTTGCAGGCATAGCAAAATAACTTAGCAAGGTGGGGTATGGCTTTATCTATAGGGGGACCAGGACAGAAACTTACAAACGGCACAATGAGTTGGAAATTTCATGTCACAATGAGTTGGCAATTTTACTTTACAAGGAATTAATAACTTAATTCTATGTAATTTGTAAGGCACACGTTTGTAATAGGTGGATCGCAAAGTTGTACACTCTGAGTACCTCAGCCAATGGGGAAAGGAGGAGGGAAATTCGTGGCTGGGAAATTAGGATAAAAAGGAGGCTGCATCCTCCTGTATTTTGGGGAAGATCCCACTGGGATATGCCCGTGGACTTTCTCCCTTTATTCGAATAAAGCCTGTTTTTTTCCTCCACTGTCTCCTATTGGAACCTTGACCTCAGGCAACAGGATTTTCCGAACACCTGCAAAAAGAGGTCTTAATCTGAGGAATAAATTTAATTATAAATTCAAGAAGTCTGATGGACCATGGCACTCTACAGGTGATGCCTTCAAAAATGACAGTGTTTCTAGCTGTATGATTCCTCATTTAAAGTGGTGGGGGGTTTTATGCAGAAAACATGGGAAAACACTAGATGTACAAGCACTGAAATACAGAGATATTACTTTCTTTCAACATAATCTCAGTGCTCAGATCAACAAAAATAGCTATGTAATATATTTCTTTCACTACTAAGTGTGTTTGCAAATATTCAGCCAAAGATACAATGGGAAATGTGGCTGCTATAGAGTAACTAGGCTGAATAAAAAGAACAATTCTTCCTCCTTTAACATTTCCAAGTCACCCTTTGATGACCATAAAACTGAGATGGCTTTCCATTTTTGTTTAGTTTATGAAACCTTCAAGTCCCCAGATCTCTGATAAAGCTGTAATGAAGTTTCAGTGTTAAAGAGTTCATGATACAGTTGAAGAAACATTAAAAATACATATAAATAGACTTTTAAATTACAGTAAGCGTTGTTAGAACAGTTGAGGTATAATATTTCTGATGTTTATAGTCAACAACATTAAGTACAAAAATCTAACCAAGAAAAATAAAACAAAATAAGTATGTTATTTACTATGTTTGGGCACTCTGTACTGCTGGGTATTTTTAATGACAACTATGTGACCAATCCAATAGTTTACGCAGTTGCACTGAATAAACTCTTCATTTGTTACAGAAAGAAAAGTCTACCCTCTCAAGACTGGTTCTGCTTCATGTGATTTGGTGTTGGATAAGTACATCTGTATTCCTGCTTTTCATATTTCCCCATTTTCTTTGGCCATTGAGTAATAACAGCACACATACATTAACAAAAGCTACTAAGCTATAGAATATTAAGATACATGCTCTTTGTTCAGATTGTATGTTGCAGCTGTTACAGGTTCTGTAACTTAATTACTCTAATGTTTTGTGACTCTCCCTTAGGGATCAGTCTTCTGTTTTTTGCTGTTTTCCCTATACATAATCCAACCTATGTGTAAGTAGAATGCATCAGCAATAAAAATTAAAAAGGGTAAATTCAGTATTTATGATACGGATGGGTACAGTAAATACATCTTTCACCTTCCTCCTATTTCAGATTTCAAATTCCCTCTTTCTTTTGCTTCACTCCACAAAACCCTCCCTCCTGCTTGTAATCTTTGACTTCTGGCAAACACATTGTTTCACCACAGTGAAAAATGTGAGAAGGCAGTTTTTTCTCTCAGTGATAGCTCTTTCATCACGCCTAGTACATACAACAAAAAGGAAGCAATCTCTGTAGTTCAATAGCATAAATTTTTAACCAGCAGGAGGTAGAATAACCACACACAATTGGACATGTCTTTCACTATTGCAGCATATTTTAACATTAAGTATCAAAAGACACAAATTAATCCTTAAAATAATAGGCAATTGCAATGGAATGACACTAAATTGTCATATTAAAAAAAATGTATTTCTGCACAGGTTATGCCTCAGAAAGAATTTATAATTTTTATTTTTGAAATCTGACATTTTTTAGAGACATAATCAATTTAGTTGTATGTTAAAGTAGGATGATAGCATTTTCTGCTTGTGCACTGTATTGAATGTTCAGAGGAAGAATGGAACATATACTCAAATAATTGTGCATTGAATCTTAGAAAAGTTTTATTAAGGTCTTTATTATTACTCTTGTAACCATGTAGTCAGTTACTCTCTCTGTGTCAATTTGCCTTACCAATCATGGCTAAGAAGTTCATAGGTGGATCTCAAATAAGAAATTAAGGTTTCTCTTGCATGAAATGGAATCAATGCACCTTAAAAATAAATCAGATCCTTGGCAAACCATTTTTATTGGTTCTAATATGCAACATGATTGAAATGAAGTTTATTTATCTGGAAATTCAAGTAGTTTCACTGTATCAAACCATGTCAAACTACCCTATGTTAAGGCTCTTTGAAGAAGAGACTTAAACATGAAGGAATCTGGGGGAGGGGGAAGAATGTGCATCTTTAAAGTACTGTTACTCATCAGCTCTTACTTTCTCTGTGGAGGGTAAAAAAAAAATACTGAGGAAGAGATGACTCTTTATAGCTGTGTCTGAAATAAATCTCTCCTTGCAAATAAGGTATGCATGCCAAATCAAAGGGAAAAACAAATATAAACATTAACAGCTACTACAGAGAGATGCATAAGGTTGGTAGCTGCTAATATGAACTAAATGCATGTCTAATAACTTGAAGTTAAAAACCTAGGTTAAAAACCACAAAAAATGCCCCAAAACATTGGAGAGAGTACAGAGTAAGAATTATACTGTAAGAAAGTCTGGATTGCAAAGTAAGTTCAAAAAAAAAAATGTAACTTCTGCCCCTTCCAAACCCATGCTATTCTCTTAAAAATGAAAAAAATCAGAAACATCATATTTTCCTCCCACTGAAAGCACTAGTGTTGCACATGAGCAGTGCATTGTTGCCACTGGTAAGAGTACCAGGGAGGTTTGTTTATGAATAACCGTTATATTCAATATGAAAAACTTGTCAACAACAACAAAAAAATCACAGTTGCAATACTAATACTATCCAAATTCACAGGCATTTCACAGAATCACACAGCTGCTATGTTTGGAAAAGACCTTTAATATCATCAAGTCCAGCGGTTACCTAAGTCTACCAGGTCCACTACTACACCATATCCGTGAGCATCCTATCTAGACATCTTTTGAGTACAGCCAGGGATGGTGATTCAACCACTTCCCTGGGCAGCCTATTTCAGTCCTTGAGAACACTGTTGGTGTAGAAGTTTTTTCCATATGTCTAACCTATGGTATAGAATTGGCCTGGTAGAGAAAGCTAATGGTTGGACTCAATGATCTTAGCGGTCTGTTCCAACCATAACTATTTTGTGTAATTCTGTGTAAACCTCTCCTGATGTAACTGCATACTATTTCCTCTTGTCCTGTATTTGTGAAATCAACACCCACCCCCCTACAACCTTGTGGTGGGTGTACCTTAGCTGAGTGTCAGGTGCCCACCCAGCCACTCTGCCACCCTCCCCTTTTTTCCCCTCTCCCTCCTCAGCAGAGCAAAAAAAAAGGGGAGGAAAATAAGATGGGAAACAAAAGCAGTTTAATAATAACAGAAGCAAAGCCAAGCAAATCCATGCATGGAAGCAAAGGAAAACAAAGACTTATTCTCTGTTTCCCATCAGCAGGCCATGTCTGGCCCCTCCCTGGGAAGCAGGGCTCCAAGATGCATAGCCGTTGCCCTGGAGGACAACGGAACGACTGCCCCCGCCCCTCCCTTTTCCCTATCTTTATAGCTGAGCTGACGTCATATGGTGTGGAATATCCTTTTGGTCAGTTCAGGTCAGCTGTCCTGGTTGTGTCCCCTCCCGATCCTGCCCACCCCATCCCACTGGGGAGGAATGTTGGAAAGAGCCTCGGTGCTGTGCAAGCACTACTCAGCAGTATTCACAACATGGGTGTGTTATCCACACCCTTCTAGCTCCCAGCACAAAACCCTGCACCATGAAGGCTGCTATGTGGAAGACCAGCTCAGCCAGACTCACTACAAACCTCTTTGCGGGTAGTTATAGAGAGTGAGAAGGTCTCCTTTCAGCCTTCTTTTCTTCACACTAAACAAACCCAAGTCCTTCAGCCACTCCTTATAGGACTTATTCTCGAGACTCTTCACCAGCTTGGTTGCCCTTCTCTGGACCTACTCCAGCACCTCCAGAAACTAGAATATTTCTTATACTGTGACCAATGGAACATTGCTACAACCAGAACCATAAAACTTTAGTTATAAAATATATAATTTACTTTATGACCAGCAACTTTATTGTTATGAAAGCAAAAGAGGCAAACAATGCCGGGCACCAAATTGTATATAGAAAATGTCAAAGTTTCAACATATAGTAGTATTTGTACAAAGCTACTTAATAAAATTTATCTTTAATTCATTGGTCTGCAAGTAAGTTGTGTTACCAGTTAAGACCAAATAACTTCATTTCAAAGGCACAAAAGGTTAGTGGTGTACATCAATATATGTTAAAATATTTGCTTATATGATGAAAGCTACAGTTTGTATAATTATATCTGCAATGAGAGGAAAATCAATTAAGTTATACATACTATGAAAGAGTTCTTCCATATACGGTTCAGGTGCACAAAACAAGACCAAAATCAAAGCTCAGGTATTTTAATTGAATGGGTGACTTCAGTTGTTAAATTTCTAACTTTGATCCAACAAGATGCACATCTATAACTACATACATGAATGGTGGCATTGGTTCAATTGATAAGAAAGCAAACTGTTTTCAGCCAAATAAAAATGACTCATGGTTGGAGTACAGCACAAGAGCATAAAGATTATTTCCCCCTGTCATCTTTCTCTCCAAATGACAGCCTTGGACCCCAGCCTTTTAAATGTGTATTTTTTTATGGGTAAGGAATCAGCCCTTACTGAGTATTTCAAAAAGAGCAGAGAATCCACCTTAATATTTGCCGTGTATAGAAAGCTGACCTTCCTGAATGGTGAATTGGACGATGCTCTGATTAAAACACATGACTGTTTAATCTTATATGCCACACAGCTCAGTTAATAAAGATGTAGGACAGCAGAAGTTCCATATAACTCATACACAAACACAAAATTCACACCTAAGCAGTATTTATCACTCTGAAACCCTTACACAATACCTCCAGCAAACTCAAGGAAAAATCAGATACAGATCACTCCATTACACTAACCAAAAGTGGCAGCAGAAGGAAGAGCAATATAATGATATCACAATGCTTTTCTCAAGACAACTCGTCATTTCCCTGAACATAGGTGTGTTTTATCAACTGACGCTGCCATGCTCTTCTGCCCCAGCTGTCTGTTCATTCTGTCCTGTCTTTGCTTGCATAATTTTTTCCTCTGGATAGCATTGGTTGCAATCCAGACAGAGGACAGAGAGTCCATTTCAATGAAACAGTAAAACCATTGCAAGTTTCCAGCAAGAAACACACCAGCATACTGGGCTCAAATTCTGTTTTACTAGTACTTTACATCTACAGTACTGTTTCTTAATTGAAGGAGTGAATTCTGTCAGTATTGGCTTCTGCACTGTTTGTTTTGTTATGAACAAATCAAGCTTGAATGCACCCCAACTACTCATTGCCAACTAGTGACCCAGGAGTGACATGAAAATAAAATTATGCCTGTGGATGAAAATAGAGTAGCACTTGGCACTTACAGAACACAGGACTGTGCAAACATTATCTTAATTGTCCTACGAGTTAAGTAAATATCATTTTACAGAGCTAAGATTCAATATCAAGATACTTTTCCTTACATTCATTTCTGCATGTTTACATATTTTCCTGTCAATCTCAAGCACTATTTTGCAAGTCCTTAAAAATAAACTAATGGGAAGATCATTAACTCACAGAAATTCTCTTGAATTTAATTTGAGAGTTGTTTATGAGAAAACATACTTCAGAGATATGTCTTGACTTACTAAGTGCTTAGTGATGAGGTTTAAAATAAGAATTGAAGGTAATTGCAGACAGGAATGAAGAGCCAGTATATTACAGAAATAGAACATTGAAGGAGTTATTGTTTTCTAATGTCTGTTTCCCATTTTCACGCTTCGGTGACTTTTATTCTACCTCTTTGCTTCTCC
>JAVFHW010074469.1:754-19809 GCA_032159205.1 Eurystomus glaucurus suahelicus | reverse complement strand
CTCAGCATTGAGTTGTCCTGGCATCCATGAGAAATGATGTTTTGAGATCCATAAATGCTAGCAGGACTCTCGTAAGATGGAGCAACCAACTAGTCAGCAGAGCTGGGTGGCTACTCTGCTTCTCAGCAGCTTCAGTGTGCCTGCTCCTGTGCTAGGCAAAGATCTTGTCCTCCAATAAGATGAACATTTCAGGTTTAGTTTTATTTTAGTCCTTAATCTGAGACTGCTTTTCAAGAAGTCTTGAGCTGCTGCAGATGGGATGGCTTTAGGCGTCTCATTAGAACCCCTTTTCATTTGCCCACAGGTGGCTTCGTGTGGTACAAAAACAACACAGGCACTACTTCCTGTGGAATCTCTTTAAGCTTGAGTTGAAGGCTTTGCTGGTCTAGAATTTAAATGGGATATCAGCAGAGGAAGCCAAGCCCTCAAATATTAAACAGACTCAAAACATTGAGTGTGAAGGAAGTAAAATATCCAGCCTTTCTTCATTGGCTTTAAGTAATAGGCTCTTTGGAATGAAGTTCAAGTAACTCAACACAGTAAGAACCTGCTCATGACGTTTCTCGCACCGCAACCTTTGTTTGAAGCAGGAGGCTGATGAGCATTTGAATACGTGACCATCTTGCATGTGTAGGTTTTAGAATTAATGATACAGCCTCAGTGGAGAGGAGCTTCAGTGGGCTGTGCTGAAAAACCCTCGTTTGATATTTGAATATGGAGCAGCCAAAGAAAGATTAAGGAAAAAAAAAGCTACAGGCTTCATCTTTCCGGTTTTCATAAAAAGGTGAGATGAAAGACAGCAGATGGATTTATCTTTTTACTTAGCAGCAAAACTACGAATCAGCTTCGTATAAACAGATCTCTCAGCCAAATATAGCTTGACAGTAATTCTGTAAGATTCATCAAGTCAAGGGAAGCGATTAGGTCTGATGCCATGAAATAATATGAAAGCAGGATATCTCATATGATTTCAGTATTTCAGACTTTAGTCCATTAAATGCAATTTTCTGATTAAAATGCTGCCCTGTGTTACAAGTTTTAATCTTCATGTATTCTTAAGAATGCGGCATAATTCTTAGACCTTTCAAACTCTCATTTCCAGTAACTTTAAGCATTACTGAAACAGTTTCCAGAGTGCACATAATACTGTGACTCTCAACTTTCCCAACAGGGGAAGGGTGAGGATTTTAAGCTCTTAACCAATTTTCTTGGATATTAGTCTAACAGGTGTGTTGTACACATTTGGGCTGTCAATATAATAGCGTCTTGAGCTGCAGAAGCTCCAGACAGATCACATAGTGTAAGATACTTAATGAGATGCATCGCAGTCTGGCTTTCTTCTTTGTGTAACACCCAAAGGTGGGTCTGCACTGCCATGAAACAAATTGAGGTATTTACTGAAGGCTCTCAGGTATAATTTATTCTAATGAACTCCGTCTGAGCTTTTAAAGTGGCAAATTTCTATTTATTAACTTCAAAAAAAAGCATGTATTTAAAATGTGCTTAGGTTCTCATGCACTGAGTTGTATAGGCTCCTAACTCTTACTGAGTCAGTAGGAATCAGATGCCTAAAATGCCTTGGTAGGTTTGACTTAATTTCTCCTACAGGTTTCACTACACAGAAAATCCACTAATAATGATCTGCCTAAGTCCTATTTTTAGAAGTGACTTAAAGCCAATCTGAAAAAAAAACATATTTAGATACCTTATAATAAGTTTGCCTTCTCAAAATCACATATGTACCTAAATCCTGTTGATTTTCCTGGAAGTCTGGTAGCTAAATGTCTTCTAGATAGGGTTACTTTTAGATTTCTCACATTAGTTACCAGCATATATTAAATAAGAGAGCTGTGTATGTGTTTTATTCCTTTGCTCACTTGTATTTTTCTCATGCACAGTGTATTTTTTTTGAAACCTGTGCAATGTTTGCGTACTGCTTCACTCAGCTTTCACATGTCTTCGAAATGATTAATTGATAACCCAAAGCAGAGCACCAGAAGCGGGTCCTTGTTGATGAGTCTGGAAGATCACGTCTGAACGTGCAGCGTTGGGGAGTTGTGCTGTAAAATCTCATTTGCACAAACAGATGGCAGGCAGAGATGGCTTGTGCACAAGACTAGGGTTGGGCAAGCCAAGGAAAGAACTGGCTCTATAGCCTACAGAAATTAGCTGCTTGTTGGAGTGTACAAGCTCAGCAATCTGGTAAGTGCCCAGTTGTAGGAGCTCTACCAGACCTCTGTAAAGGTGGGTTTTGCTGAGGCTAATGACTGTGATTTAACAGGAAAGGATACCAAACCTGCCAGGTTCTCTGTAATTACACTGATCTCAGGCAGAGTAATCTTTTTTTCTAGCTGTACTGAAGAATAAAAATCTGAAAGTTCTGTAATGACTATGAAATCTGTGAGCAAATGAATACCATTAGTGATGTTGGCAACGCCTTGTGGAAGAGAATGATTAATAACCATCCTTCTCAGTGACCTCTTTCACTCTGCAAAAGAGGCTGAGTGCGTTTTTTTTAAGGACAGATTCAAAACAAATTTCTCTGAGCAGGTTTCCAAACCAGGCTCTTACGGGGATGATATTTTTTAAAGCAGATGTTTTAGGTTAGGTATCTAACCATGTTGTTAAGCCCTTAATAAGGATTCTCTTCGATAAGGGCTCCTGACTGACTGCAGGCATCACTCTGCAGGGAGCTGTTTGTAAAACTAAGTGTAAGTGCCTCGATTTTGAGGCTTCACCTTTGTGAAAGAAGTCCTGCACAATACGTAATGGATTAAACCCATTGAGCTCTGTTTAATAGGGTTCTAGGGACCTTCTTTAAGATCTTATAAAATGCTGGTGAAGAGTGAGAGAAAGCAAAATGCAAGAAAGAATGTAGCTTTCTTTGAACTCTTCCATGTCAGTTCATTCTTTCTGGAGTGGATTGCTTTAACGGCTTTACTTGGAGGTGTTCCTCAGGATAACGGTGAAATGGGTTGCAGAATGTCTGTTTAATCTAACAGAAGGGTCTGTACTAATATTTTCACTGTTGGAGGCAATTAATCTGTTGAGTTTATCAGTTCTCTGGGCACTGTATCAGACAAGTGAGATGGTATTTCCTTAGAGTGAGGGCTCAGCCACCTTGGGATCCCCTGCATGCTTTGACTAGGCTGTAGAAAGCCTTAAGGAAGTTGTTAAAAATGACAGTCCCTAGCTCTGTCTATTCAAAAAGTTCATTTGATTTACTGTGGGGCCTTTGACCCTGAAATGTGCGGTGTTGCTTGCCCTAAGAAGGGGGAGAAGGGAAAGGTAATTGCCACGAACTTTTAATGCAGTATTAGGGTTGCCCAGTTAAATTCACAGTAATATTAATGTTACAACTTTGATTAAAAGTTCATCTGTGTATTTTACTCCGTTGATTGTTGTTAAAAGCACAATTAGTACATTACTATGTAGTCAATGCCCATCATCATGATGAATACCGAATGTACCGTATAGATATGCTTCAAGTTTAAATTTCCCAAATAGTTCCGTTTAGATGAAATCGTGGCGCTTGTGGGTGAGCTTTTGATTTTTCTGGAGCATGTTACGGGATGCTTACTCCTGTGGTACACTGGTTAGCAAGGCTATAATACTTCATCGATTACATTAAGTCTGCCTAAAGTGAGTGTTGAGCTTTGCTGCATTTGGGGACAAAGATGTAAAGTTTAATGACATCAGCAGTAGGAAAAGGGTTACGTGCCTGGGTACAGCAACTCCTGAAAAGAAGGAAAGAACATAACAAATAAAAAAAGAGGGAAGATCTTAAAGGCTACCATCTGCATTTTTCATTTAAGTCTAATGAATAATGCTAAAAGGAGACTGAGGCACTGAGCTTGTGTACTTTGCATGGAATAAAAAAGGCTCTTATTGAAAGAAATGCTGCTGGCTACAGCAGGTAACGTATCTGAGCTTAGTAACACTGAATGCTGTCTAACGGTCATATGCTTTGCTCGTACAGAGAGAAACAAGTAGGGGAAGGAGCTTCCTGAGGACATGCACTACGTAGTTAATAATGTTTTCACTTTGCTCATCAGAAAACTATCCTCCTTTTCCATTCTTTGAAATGGCATTTTAGACATCTTTTTGTTAGCTAAACTCAGTCTCAAAATTCAAGCGCCTGCCTTTGATAGAACATATGCTATACACTCAACTTTGCAAGAAAGGAATAGACAGCATTCTAGTTTCAAGCAAATAACTTGTTTCACCCAGCAATGAACAGCTTAGTGCTCTGGTGGGACAGAAACGGCTTTCAGGTGGAGCTGCTGAGTGCTCCTGACAAAAGGGAGCCTGCCAGGTGCGATTAGCGATGGTATATAAGGAAGAGAGGCTGGGAGGTCTCTTCCATTTTCTGTTTTTCCTTCTCTGTGCCTGGAGGTTTTGCTTTTGTCTCTAGGGGAAGGAGGCATGTTTGTTCTTACAGAGGCTGAAGGGCATTCTGTGCAATGAAGCTTTTAGTAGTTTTCACAGTGAAAAATGCTGCAGGACTTGCTGAGCCCCAGACCACCTGATTGTGAAGGTATGTTTCTTCTGGTTGTAGAGTTGGGAACTGCCTAGGGTACAACAAATGTTTGTGCCAGTTCCTCTTACAACTGTTAATTTAGAGATATAGTGGGTTTTTCCAGTCTTGGTTAAGAAGTGGTGTAGTGAACAACTTGATCTTCCACTCTTTTAAAGTCCTGTAGTGTCCAAACTGATGCTGTGATAACCAGCTGAGTGGTCTTAGTGGAGACATCCTCATAATACTGTATTTTTTTGTTTTTCTTTAAAATGAGTAGTTTTCTAACACAGCTTGTCACTGGAAAGAATTACCCTCTTCTAATTGAATTGTTTAGTGTGGTGCTTGCTCTAAAATAACTAGAGCTTTTAGCATTTACTTACGTAGGGCTTGATTCAGCAAGGAAAACAATGCTAAAACCTTTTTAAAATGTTTAGAACCTTTTAGTCACTGTAATGTGACAGACAACTGTCTTAGAATTTTCAAAGCAGAAGTACTAATTGTTATTCCAGTAAAACACTAATAGTAAGTGCTTCTTCACAGACCAATTTAGCCCCTTTTTTTTCCTCCTGCCTTCTCTTGTCTCTAAGGAGATTTTAGTGGTGATGGCTGTAAGGTTTCCCATAATGGAATAGAATTGGTAACGTGGAAATGGCGTGCTGAATGAGCATCTAGTGTCTTTGATAGTGTATGTAAAGTAGACTTGGGTAAAGCTCACTTAAGAAGTTAGTCTTGGAACTTACTGGGACTTCAATTTACTTGGGACTTTTAAATATTTCTGCCTGTACTCTCTCACAGTGCTGTGTGCCATTGAGCTTCTAACACAATAAACAAATGCAGGTGTTCTGACTTCTGGATTCCCATCACCTGTGAAGACTTTAATTGAAATCAGGAGCTAGTCATGGCTCTTATTGTGGCTGTTGTATAGATAAGGCAAGTAAACGAAGAGAAACTTTTGGGCAAGGATATTATTTTATGAAAACGATTTTATCAAAATATCTCACAGAAAGCCTTGATGTTTTCCATAGTTTGTACTGAGCAGTGGGCTGCTCCTGTGAAGTTATATATGTTTGTACCTACTTGAAGATACCTGTTCTTTGTTGGTTTGTGATGTTACAGGAGACTAGATTCCAACTCTTAATAGTTAATGAGGTAGTGAGTGAAGGTGAGGTTTTTCAGGCCAGACTGGGAAATACTGTTTGTGGTACAGGTATAAAACAGCTTGAACAACTAATGCTGCAATTTTTTTCTATTATTTTCTAAAATATCTTTAATAGTACTCAGGAACATACAAATGCTTGCCACTTTTTGAAGGCTCGAGACCTAAATGAGTGACAAATGATCTTTGTATAGATAATAAAAGAATAATTCATGGTGCAATATGCTGAAATGAGTATGTAAAGCACGCTGCAAATGCATTCATGGAACTTTCTTTTATCTTCAGGAAAAAGTTTTTCATGCTGTTCTGAATATGGATGATGATTACTTGGATTGATGTATTTTGAAACTTTAGCGCTTTTTTGTTGTTATTGTGGGCTGTTTTTTTGGTGTGTGGTGGTGTTTTTTTAATATGCAGTGTGATCACTAAATTAATCTCTGCCAAGAGGGTAAGAATTCTTATGAATCTTATTTCTACACGTGTCATAGTAATTTTCTGGAGATCAAAGATGACGATCATTAGTTAAGAGAGTCTTTAAGACTTTGTGAATGCCAGATGATGCAAACAGTAAGTGAGGAAGCGTCAGTAGTTGTCGGTGAATTCTTGGCAATACAATCTACTATCCAGACTTACATTGCCATCGACGTTTGCTGAGTTGTAAATTACATAATTGATTTAGTACTGCCTAATGGTCTTTTGTGACTGAAAAGATAAGCAGTGGTGCTGGTAGTAAATTGTACTGTATGTATTGATCTCTTAATAACCACAATTGTAAAACTATACTAATAATTAATTTTCTTTCTACAATATAGAAACCAGATTTTGAATATCTGGTACGATAAAGTACGATGACTTTTCAATACCAGGAAGTGGATTACTTACCTTTACTTTTTTTATTCTTGTGCTTTTCTGTCCGCTTGCCACAGAAGAATGTGCTCCCATTCATACATTCCCTGCAATAATCTGTCAATAACAAAGCCAAAAAGCATACTTGCGATTGGTTTACTATGTTGTGTGAAAGTAGTTGTTGACAGCATGAACAGCTGCTGCCTAAAATGATGGGTTTTTGGGCAATTTGACAACTCTTGAATACATGACTCCTGAAGTAGTAGAGGTCTTCTGTGCCCTGCTGTATTCCTACAGACATGTTAGAAGTCAGCCAACTTTTGAGTAGTGAGCATGTGGTTGTTACGTGTGCTCGTGTTGTCTTCTGTTAGCCCTTTCTTTCATTTAGGGATGTTTGATACTGCTTAATAGTGTTTTCAAAACTCTGACTAGTGAATCATAATCTAGAGATGGTTTAACATGTCTTGCTGTGGAAGGTACCATCAAAAATTAAATGTGATCGTTCCAGTGACAGGTCACAAATTAATTCATGTGAATGAGAAAATGTGCTGGTCTAGCAATGTGCTGGTGTGTCAAGATTTTTTTGCTGTCAAGTTTCACTCAGAATATATGTATGTATTTTAAAAAATGCAATTCCCCTTCTATTTATATTTCCTGAACTCAAAACATTTATTAAAAGACGCTAAAAGGAAGTTAAAACTAAATAGATCTCTTCAGCTCCTTACTTTCCGTTATAGTTCTGCTGACTGTTCATTTGTATCTGCTTGTGAAACTTTGAAACCTCACAGCATTTGAGAGAAATAGACTAATATATTGATCTATGGCATATTTATGAACTTATCTTTTCTGCAAGACTTCCCTTTTCACTTTAAAAACTGTATATTGAGGTCTTTAATTCTGAATGTGCTAAGAGGACTTACTCTGAGTAGAGTGAAATGAGAAAAATGGCCCTTAATTTCTCAGTGAATGCCGTGTACTCAAGTTATTATCTTGATATTGCATAACTAATTGTGTGTGTTAAATCAAAAGGGAAGAAACCTTTTGAAAAATTGTGTGAGGAGTATTCACAGCCAGTCACTAATATTAGGAAAAATCAGCTAGTCTACTAGAAGTCTGGTTAACAGGTCTGTTGCTCTAAGGTTTCCATTGACTTAGTACAACACATTCAGAAAAAGTGTGAAGACTTGGAAAAGAGAGAAGCCTCTTTAGCATAAAGGGAACAGAACTGTGTGGAGAGTTTTATGTACAATAGTAGCTTGAAAGTGTCTAGTTTTGCTGCTACTTTAGCATCTCTGTTGAAGTATAAGGTAGCTTTAAAAATAAAAAAAAAATCAATCGGCTTATGTCTCTGGGGAAATCAATATGTTGAAAGTAGATGACAATGAAATCTGCAGACTGACAGATATTTTTACTCAGCAGAGGGCTTTAGAACGAGGAGGTGTAAGAACTTCAAAAGAAGCCAGCATATCTCCCTCCCCACATAGCATTATGAAAGAAAGTAGGATAATTTTAAAGTGGCCTGCAGTGGTAACGGTGTGATATATCTCAGCAGATTGAGATGTCACACAGTGGCTCTGCTGAATATAAATTGTCAACATTGCTTGTAATTCTTTGCCTTTTCTTAGAGCACGTAGTGCGAAAATGAGATGGCTAGGTGTCTAAGTCACATAAATGACTATTGTGTCTGTCACTCTTATAGATAAAAGCCCCTAACAACAAATAAAATAAATGACCCGAAATAGATTTTTAAATCAAGTAACTTACCACTTTTGTATCTCTACAGATGACATTTATTAAGAGAGCTCTAATAACAAAACATGCAGCAACTTATTGAAGCATGCTTTCACAGCAGTACGCTAGGGAATGCCTTGCTTTACTCCTGTTACTGCTACCAGAATTTAAGGCATGATTCTGTACCCATTATTTTGGTAGTTTTACCCCACAGAGTCTTAAGCATTTGAGAAATAGACGGTTGTCTGGCAACTGTGGCCTGAGAAATGAGAGCTGACAAAGTGTCCAGCTGCAAAAAAGAACTTCATCTTAAAAAAAAAAAAAAGGGTATTCTGTGTTGCTGCTAAAAGATGAGATTCTCTGTCCCTTGAATAGCATTGCTTTGAGCTGGTATTTTTCTCATCGGGTGTATCCTACCCAGAGAAATTAAGTTGTAATCACACTTCAGAGACCTTGTATCTGCTGGTTAACAGGTGAAAGTTAAGTTAAAAGTTTGCACTTCTTGTCAAGTGTTTAAAAGTTGGAGAAGGGGTAAAGTGAAAATATTTGGTTTTCTGTGCTTAACAGATCCATTCTGACTAGTATCACTTACATGATAGAAACAGAGATTAAATGTAAAAGACCTTTGGGGTGTGCTCACCAACACCTGGAGTCAGAAAGCAGCTCTGAAGATGCTTAGCTTGAAGTACTTCTGCAATCCTGTTGAGGTCTACTAAGCTGGTCATATAATTAAGCAAATGCTTTTGTGCTGGTTCAGCTAGGATAGGGTTAAATTCCACCAGAAATTTGTTAGTGTTCTCATGCCATCTATGGGTGAGACAGGAGGAGACTTTCTCAGTTCTTGAGAATTTTGGTTATCCTTGGAGTGTCCAGGCCAGCATGTTCTCAGTGCTGTGTCTCCTGAATGTCTGCCGCGTCTTGTTTAGGACTGTACGGTTCTTATCCGATGTCCTCACCCCGAGACCTGCCCCGAGGCTGGATAGTTATGAGTGGCAGGGTGTGTGGGAGAGCATGGGCAAGTGCTTGGGCCAGTGGTCACCCCCAATGTTTTGGAATTTCACTGCTAAACAGGTGCAGAGTCCCAATAAACTAGTAAAGCATTTAGAGGTGTGCTGTCAACCTGGCAATTCCCAGGAGACACAAATTACTGCAATGTGCTAGGGACTTGCCTGCACCTACTGAGTCCTCTTCAACACTATCCAGTGCCCTCAAGGGGAAGAAAAGGTCTCTAGACCTAAAAACAGACCAACTGCTCCTGCAGCCGAGCCAGAGAAACAGCCTGTGCCAGTACAGTCGCCCCTATACGGAAAAAGTAGTATACAAAAAAAATCAGTTTGCATTGTGAGGGATGAAGAGGAACCAGGGCCATCATGAGGACAGGAGGAGGAGCCAGAGGTGATCACCCGATCCCTATCCCAGAGTGAGCGGTGAGAAATTCAGAAGGTTTTCAGCCGTCTTTCAGGCAAGCAGATTATTCTTTAGTGATACAGGCCCAAGGCATCTGCTCTTTTTCATCCCTTTTTAGTATCTATTTTACTTAAAACAATAAAGTGGGATCCCGACTTTGATCTCTGCTTATCTTCTTGTCTGTTGCTTTTAGCAGTGCCTTAAGACTTAACAGCTTGCAAAGAGAATTGGTTGGGAATTTCTGACTGAACGTTCTCTATCACAACACAAATTTTTGAAACTTAGTTACACAAATGCACTCTATTAAGTTCAGAGCATTGACATTCATTGTTGTGAGGAAAGACCTATTAAAGAAAAGCTATGTCATTTTTGTGTCTTTTGTCTGTGTATGGCAGCATGCATCCACTCAAGGAAAAGGTTGATTATTGGGTCACATTTTTTTAATTCAAATTAGTTGACTGATTTGGCAATAGCTCTGTTTCGGTAGCTGTACATTGAATTTATGCAGCTAGCGTCTGCCAGTTTATTGTTTGTCATGAGCATCTTTTGCTGTAGAATGTAATTTCACTGAAACTGTGATTAAAGACCATTTCAATTTTTGCCAAGTTGGTTGGTTGGCAAAGTGTCAGCATAAAATCAGCAGCTATTGCAGATGAAATAGCCCGTTTTAAGTCAGTGGTGTACAGCGGGTCATGTTTAGCATTGGCTTAGCTCTAATTGATTCCCTGGAAGTGCACTCAGATATAAGTTGGCTCATTATTTTAAGGCAAACCTGCATTATTTGTATTGAGGGCATCATTAGGGTTTTGAGGCATGTAACTGCTGTAGCACAGTTAATGAATGACATAGCACTGGGTTCAGTTGACAAGATTTTTGAAATTTATTGTATTTTTTTTAATTCTTCCCCAAAGGAAAATTTGCTAGAGGTATTGGAGGTTTAAAGCCCAACTGCTTTATTGGAGGAAATCCTGGGCATTCCAGGATATTTTATCAATATCCCTTTAGTTTCAAGGGGCACCTCAGCCTTTGATACCAACCCTGAAATTAAACTGCGCTCTTTGTGGGAAAAGAAACGGGAAGTTTTGGAAAGCCTCCGTTTTATGGTTCCTTGTCAAGTCGCAAGGTGATTAAGAGCACAATGTTGAAAGGCTTTGTTACTATGTGGCTGATATCAGTTTCATGTAAATACATTTAAGTTAAAAGTAAGTAGTATTGTTATAGAAAACTAGAAGGATTAGGTGTTTATGCAGCTACTGTATTGTATCTTTGGTGCTAATTTCCAGTATGATTAAATAATTATTGTTTCATATTAAATGACAATGTAACTGTCTTGGTAGCTTTAAATAACAAGTTCCTTGAACAACCATAACTTAAAGCATTGCCATTATTTTCACCAGGACTGCCAAAACCACGCTACAGAAAGCCATGGTTTGAGAGAGGTTTTGTTTCTTTTTAACTGTTCTGAAATTGGTTAGAATTTCATCAAGAAAGGAGTAACAATAACTTAAACCTCAGTATACTGTGATGATGGGTGAGGAAAAATAACTGCTTGTCACTCTGCAAGTATTCTGCTGACTTGAGCTGGGACATTTCACGTGTTGCTGCCTCTAATGAATTAAGTCCTGTCTGGGGCTAATGGTCCTTTCCTCATGTGAACAGAACTGAAAAATAAACAATAATGACTGGATGGGTTTTAACGGCACTGCAGTGGTCTGAGAAGCTCTTGCAAGTGTGCACCTTAACTAAGCATTTGTAGGAAGATAGAGATGCCTACATATAGTGCACTCAAGTCTTGGGAGTAATAAAAGTATGTGTTTAATTGACTCCTAATCAACTTTCCCTTATTTATGGCATTTGTGACTTCATTATTTACATGATTTCATAATATGAAATAATCCATAAAAGATGGTAGATTAAAATTGGCATTTTTCTAGTATTTGTCCTTAATATATTAATAAAAGGAACTTGCAAGGGGCTAGCTCCGATTATTTCATCGACATCTTCTGAGTTAAGAGAGTAAAATGACCATATCTGTGTTCAAACAGTTTATTCTGCTAGGGGAGATGTTTCCATACAGTGTTTCGGATGACAGTACTAGTTCTAATAATGACGCACTTTAATAAGTGATATCAGAATTAAGACGGATGTCAACCCAGGAGTGTACTAGCAATAGTTTCCAAAGTGAATTAAACCACCCAAAAACCCAACAACAACAACAAAATCCTCCCTTCCCAACCCCAGAACCAAAACCAACCAAAAAAACCCCCAGAATCTAAAAAAACCAATAGCCCTTCTTTAATGGAATCCTTGGAACATTTCAGACTCTGTTCTACTTGTCAGGCTTTCACCATGAAAATAACAAAAATGCAGGTATCTTCTAATTTTCAACAGATGTATTCAGGTTAAATTTTGCTAGGTTGCAGCCACAGAACAGAGGGCAAATCTGGGCTCGGAACCAGAAAGTGCAGACAGAGTATTAGCTGCAAACAGAGTTTTACTCTTCTGTGCAGTGCCCCAAAGTTCACAAAAATACAGTGTGTTAAAACCAAGTCTCCCTCATGCTAATGTGGGGGAGGGAAAGGAAGCTTTATTTCACACTCAAAAACCATAATTATTTCTTTGGGAAACTTTTTTTTTTTCATGTGTGTAATGTGTGTAGGTAGAACTATAAAACTTTCACTCATTTATTTTCAGGTTTTTTGTAATCCTGAAGTTGTGCATCAGCTGTTAGCGGTGGAGACATTGCAGAAGGATAAGACGTTGGCATATTTGCCGACACCTGCTGAAAAGCTAAGAGGAGGTCTGGAAAGAAGGGCTGGTGAGTCTGTGACTTTACCTTTACACAGAATTCTTGTATTAGAATTTGAATCTTGGAAATTCGTTTAGAGGAATCTCTGGATGTAGTCTGCTTTAACATATACACACATGCACCCTTTGCCTCCCACCAAGATCAACTGAGATGAGATATCCCAGGGTCTTGTCCTGTTGGGCTCTGAGTATCTTTAAGGCTCTCCACAGCCTCTCTGGGCAAACTTGCTCCAGTTTTTCATTACTCTTCTACTAGCCATTTTTTTTCTAACGTCTTATCAGGATTTTCCTTGTTCTAACTTTCCCATTGCCTCTTTTCCTGCATGCCTCTGAGAAAAGTCTGCCTCCCTCTTTATACCTTTCCAGTAGATAACTGAAGACAAGAGTCTCCTTCCAGTAAATCTGGTTTCCTTTCCTAATGTCTTGATCCTTAAGGAATATAGGAATCTCTATCTCTTGATATGAAGTCTTATTTTCAGTCCGAATTTGTATCAGTACTCATACAGAGCTGTCAGAAGTAGCTGAAGACAGTAATGGCTGCAAGGAACCCAATTATTTTTAACTGTATGTGTGAGAAACCCACAAAAAGGTGGTCAGTGATTCTGAAAGGTGAATGAATATAGTACTATGAATATGAAACTAGTACTGGGATATGGTAGGATTAAAAAATGCGGTGAATGCCACTTTCTTTAAGGACGTAGCTACATGTTGCTCTGAAAGAAGTATGTTGCAAATATATATTTTTTTTTTTTTTCTGAAGTACTAGTGATTTGTATTTACTTGCATCTGTAGACGTATGTCAGTGAGGTAGCCTGTGCTTGTTCATGTGCTTGTGGCCCCACCGGGCAGCTTCAGAGGAGCAGTGGTGAGTACTCTACCCTTCAGGATCCCTACCTTATGGAGCGCTTGGGTCAGTTTCCACAGATGCTAAGTGTCAAAAAGCTGAACAGGAACACAGGTATGAATTGGCCAGTCTGCCAGATATTTAACCTGTCACTCAGTTCATTTCTCAAGCTGCAGGAATCTTATCCTCCTATAAGGAAAACTGGCTCAGAAAACCCCCCTTCCATGAAGCGAGATGATGAAGTAATATATTAGAACTAGTAAACTTCTTCAGCAAAGGAAAATAATATGCTTTTCATCCGTCTCTGTCTTTGGATACATTAATAAATATTCAGCAGTGGATGTTCATTATAGTTTTTGTACTTGTACAAGGATTTTGGCAATTGAATTCAAAAGGGTTTTTAAGATAGCTCATCATACCATGCAAGACAATTTTTTATTTTTTTTTTTCCTGTGTTGAAAAGTAAGAAACCTCATCAGAGGAAGAATGTGAAGTACATTTTTCAGCATGAAGCACATCAGCAGTAGGCATTTTTCCACATCAAGGTCTAGGTTAGTGATACTGAATACTTACTGTTGGTCTGTGGAAAGGAGAAGGAAAAAAACAAAAACCTTAAGTGAGACACGAAATAAGCAGTTGGTGCAAAATTCCAGTATATTAAAGTTTTTAAGGTCATTTACGCTGGAGAATATAAGCTTTTGTACCTCTCTTCCAACTTAATAGTAAAAAACTTCAGAAAGATTTGCCTATTAACGGATTATTAACTTGATGTTTAATGTATCTATACCATCTTGCACTAGGGTTTCACTGACCACAGGATATAGAACGACTTTTTTAGAAGCGCAGCGGGAAGTAATAGCGATGTTTGCTATGACATCGTTCCTGTCTGAAAAGCGCATATGGCACAAAGCTAGTTTTACAGTGTCATGCTGAAATGACTCACTAAATAGGTAGCACAGATCTTAAAGAAATCTGAAAAGCTTTTCCTTGATTTATATGTCTTTGTACAATGTGGATAAAATGCTTGCAATACCTACGAGTGACGAACACGTGCGAAATATGGGCTGTGCAAATTTGTAGTACTATTTATCTCCTGCTAGGAAGAATTGTTAGGAGGTCTTGAAAACATATTTCCATTCTTCCTGTTGCCAACGTGACTGACAACTGAAAGTTCAGGTTTGGCAAAATATTCTGAATTTTCATGGGTGATTAGCAGGATGCACGTGTTCTTCTGGCAATCTCTGGGTAAGTGGTGGGTGATAACAACAGAGCTGCCAGATATTTATGCGCACACATCTGCTTTGGACACCTTTCCTTTAATTGCTCTGGTATATGTGAAAACAGTACGGTGCTTGGTTTTGCTGATGTTGTGCTAGGATCTCACCCTTTGAATGTCACTTCAGAACACCATTCAAGGAGCGTGTTGTTTAGTGGGGCTGTGCTGTAGACTTGTTTAATACAGGTGGAATTAAGTGTCTTCAGACTTTTGTGCTCTCTCTCTCTCTCTGAGAATTTAACCATAATATCAACTACAAGGATCTTATTAGCAGTGTTTTCTGTTAGTTGACGTCACTACCGAGACCTTTTTGCCACGGTCTGAAAGCTGCGCTTGGTTTGCTGGTTGCTCCTTCTGCAATACATTGCATGTGCAGAAAATCACACCAGCTCTGAGTAAAGGCAGTCCTACTGCACTGGAGTTTTTTGCTACTGAGCATGTCTAGAGATACCCTGTTTCCCTCTACGGCTGGTGTTGGGGTTATGGCCTCTATAATTCGATGCTGTAGCTCTCCTGATTATGCTGCTAGGACTCATGAAGGCATAAAAATAATTGTAGAAACTGGTGGTTGCGTGTCAGCAATACTAGGTGTTTGTAAAGTTTTCTTAGTCTGACTTATTAACCCAACAAGCCTTACAAATTTGTTTATGAGTAGATATTGTGGAGAATGTCATTACATGTGTTGCTCTCCTGCTGTAGCCTGTTATGCAGCCAGCTGAAATTGTCAATAAAGCAAGCTGTTAGAATCACAGGGGAGACAAAACAAAAAAAGGCATTAAATAATATTAAGGCATCCAGTTAAAGAAAATAAGGAAATACACTTCAGTTTGGGGGAGGGTGGGAAGAAGGAAGGTTTTAGAATAGCCAAGCCTTATAGGCTTAGTGTAAAATGAAAAAAGTATTAATTAAAATAATGTCATCATGATATTAGACTGTGTATTAGTCCGACTTAGAAAAATGTTAATTAGGGAATATATAGCAGTAGGGGGAATTTGTGAAACAAAAATGGTAGTTCTGAAAATGCACGCTTTTGCTTTTTATTTTAGACTGACTATGGGAGGAACAGAAAAGCCGTAGAAATACGCAGAGCTTAACTCAATGTAGACATGAAGAATGTGTGAATGGGAAGGGAAGCTGCCAGTCATTTTCTCAACTGATTTTAATGTTGCTTGAATCTGTCATTTATATAACATCAGTGGAATGCTGGAATGAATTGGATATGCTCAGCAAAAACTAGCACATTTTTTCTAGTCTACCTAGAAATAAAGCCTTGTTTAAGTGGCCAAAAAACTGTTAACAGTTGAAACGGTAGCTCCGGGGATTCGTTGAAGTGCACTGCTGTTGTAAGAACCAGTACTGTTCAGTTTTGATGCTTCGGATGGTACCTAGTATGTATTTAGAGAGATTAATCAAGGCTTGAATTCACGGCCTCACCAGCACACTTTAGTTTTTTCTTCTTATTGTTAAACAGCCTTTTATTTCTTCTTAACATCTTCTATACCTTCAGTAAGATTCAGGCAGTTTTTGCTTTTATGTGATTACCAAAAGTTAAATAACTGTGTTTTTCTCAACCTAGTGCTAATATCTCACAGCTGCGTGTTGGTGCAGGAGCTCGGTCTGAGTTCCCACACTCTTCCTCCGTGTGGCTCTTGGCCGTGTCATGACCAGGATCTTCTCTCTGGCCGGGAGGGACCCAACCGCTGTTGGCTGCTTCCCTCATGCCGCGCAGGCCGCTGTTCCTCCTCTCCCCCTCACCGCGCTGGCAGACGATCCAACGGACCCTGTGCGAGGGCAGAGGCCCAGCGAGCTGCGAACGGCTGCGGCAGCCCCAGGGGCGCACACACGGTCGCTGCTGGCTCGCCATGTGGAGGGTTCTGGAGGCTTCTTCTCGCCTGACCACGGGTGGGTGGAGCTGGCTGCGCCCAGGCTCCCTCAGCAGCCCGCCCACCAACGGACAGGCCCCAGCACAGGCAAAGGGATTTGCCTGTTTTCAAAAAGCCTCCAAAAGAGCTTTTCGTCGCTCTTTTTTTGCTGCAGATCCCTTCCCCCGTGCAGTCTTAGCTTCCCTGAAGCTGATCTCCGCACAATGGCCGTTTGGCACGTTAATAGGGCTTTTAATTGTACCTCGGGTGTGCTGGCTCTGCCCAGGCTCGCTCAGCAGCCCACCCACCAACGGACAGGCCCCAGCACAGGCAAAGGGCTTTTCCTGTCTTCAAAAAGCCTCCAAAAGAGCTTTTTGTCGGCCCTTTTCCACTGCAGGTCCCCTCCCCAGTGCAGCCATACCTGCCCTGAAGCTGGTCTCTGCGGCTTCCCAGTGCCAGCTGAACCGGCTGTTGTCCTCTTCATCTGGCATATGGAGGCTTAACTTGGGAGGTGGAATCACAAGCTCTGCTACCTCAGGAGTGGTTTAGGAAATCTTTGTGAGAGTCGACTGTGCTGCGTAGCGCTGCATGTCTTCTGTGAACCTAGGAACTTGTGATCTCATTTCTCACAAATACTGTGATTTTTTGTTTGTTTTTTACATAAGTGAGGGTGAAGCGTGGAACATTCTCGGCAGCTGGTGTTCCATGTCTGCTCTCAGCAAAACATGGACTTTCTTGTTCTGTGGAAGAGGAGGGGCTTGGGACGTAGCATCTCATTGAAATGCTTCAGTGAAAGGCTTTTCTCCAAAGGCAGCCTTAGTAAATGCTGGTGGGAGAGGCTCATCCTTCAGGAGGTGGAGCTTGTGAGTGCTGTGGGACAGCCTTCTCAGCTAGCTGCAGTGCTGTAGTTATCCCCCAGCTGGGGGATGTGGGATGGGCAGGAGAAGCACAAGTCTGTTGGTGGGCCCTGGCCCCTGGTCTGAGCTGGGGAAGGAAGGGTCAGGAACTCCATAAGAGCTCTGAAGGACTGGTTTGGTTTGGGTGGCCCGAGGTGCTGGTGCAGCCCTAGGTTAGCCCCAGATGGGCCTTTTGCTGAGTTGTGCTGGGTGCGGCGCTGGTGCCTGGGGCCTTTGGCTACTGAGGGCTGGAGCCAAAACCTTCATGTTCCTGAAGGCAACCTCCTCACCATGGGTGGTGAGACAGTAAGAGAGTGGAGACAGGACAAGGCAACTTGAAAAGATTTATTTTTCAGAACAACAAACAAGTTTTTTTCTACTTATTCTAACAAGTTTTTTCTTATCTATTATAACATTTTTTTACTTATTCTAACAAGCTATTTCCTACGTACTCCAACAAGATACTTTTTCTACCTATTCCAACGTTTTTTCTACTTATTCTAACAAGTTTTTCTTCTAATATAATGGTTTTCTTACTTATTCTAACAAGTTATTTCCTATGGACTCCAACAAGATTTCCCACCTATTCCAACAACGATTTATTTTTCTACCTATTCCAACAACTTATTCTTCCTTATTGCTATGCTAATGTATTTTTACCGCTACGACACTCACTTAATTCCTAAGTTCTTATGTTATTTCTAGTTGGGCCCCCGTTCAGGTCCAGTACCATTGCCAGCAGCTGCAGGTGCAGGCTGGGCAGTAGCACTGGTCTGGAGCCTGGCTGTAGGGTGCCTCTGGCATGGGAGGGGCAAAAGGCGATGGCTCTGTGGCCGTTGCCAACCATGGCATGTAGAATGGAGGCAGGCCAGCTCCGGGGACCTGCATAGCAGCAAAATTTGGCTGCCCAGGTAGAAGTGTGGGGTGTCCCATGAGTGGTGTGACGGGACTGTCTGGGGCAGGAGGTGTGAGGTGGCACGGTGAAGCCGCGCATGGTGCGGGAGCTGCCTCCTGCATGCCAGCAGGGCTGTGGCTGCAGTGCCGTTTGGCTGGGGGAGGAGTGGCACTGTCCATGCGGGCAGTTGTGTCAGCCCGTGGCTTGGTTGGCGTGGAGTTAGTTGAGGAGATGTCGATGATGTTGTCTTCCTCCACAGCTCCTCCATGAGGCCGTTTTCTTTTTGGGTGTTCTTCCTTAAGCTTGGAGCTCCGTGAGGATGCAGCTGGGGCCCTCTTTCTTTCATTGGTATTTTCCTTGAATATCCTGAGGAGATGGGGGTAGTCCCTCTTGAAGAAGGGGCAGTAGTAGAAGAGCAGCTACAAAGTGCAAAGGAGGGGAGTTAGTTGTCTTCATTACAGGAGAGAAAGACAGAGATCTGATAAGTGTTTGTTTCAGCAAAGACAAATGTGGGCATTTAAGTGGGCGCTGTGGGGCATTGTAAACCTCAAGTTTTGGCTGACGACAATGTTAGGAGAGGGTTTTGTGCCGTAATAACCACCCCTGTGTTTTTGGCAGTTGGGAGCAGAGAAGTGTAGGGTTTTGAGAAGCTTCAAAGCCGCTGGAGAAACCCAGATAGCGCTAATTTTTGGGCACCTCAGAGTGGAACGGATGTGTCAGGCATGACGCTGCCGTGTACCCCGTCAGTGCTAAGCAGATGCCCCAAGATAGCAATGTTTGGTAAAGCCAGATGCAGAGCAAGCAAAAAGGATGGG
>JAVFHW010074468.1:30983-51249 GCA_032159205.1 Eurystomus glaucurus suahelicus | reverse complement strand
CAGGTTTCCCATTTCCTTTTTAAACTCCCTCACATCTCCTGAATTTAAGGGAATCGATACGAATCCTATTCCTGGTTGAGGTCCTCCCATGGGCATTTCCCTGAGGGGGTACATTTTATTCTGCCTTCTAGTTCTCCTCCTGGCCCCTTCTGGTGTACTAGGGGTAGATCCAGGAGATCCCTCGGACTCTGGAGCCGAGGGTGCAGGTTGGAGCGGGGCAGGTAGTATCGGGATCGGCTGGGGTGCCGGAGGTATATAAGGTGGGGGAACAGTAAGAATTTCCTCTTCTCTATTCTTCTTTTTGGACTTACGTTCTCCCCCCTTTTCTTTTAAAGCAAATATTCCGATCCCGACATTTGACCCGACCCATAAACGAGCATATTCGCTTTCCTCCTCACTATGGGGTTCCTTGGAATTTACATAGAGATTCAAAAGCTGACATACCCAATTTTCAAAGGACCCAAATATGGGCCACCAAACATTCTCCTTAAGTTTCTGTCCTCCCCATACTTCTATACAATAATGGATCATTTTTGCTTGACTTTTTCCCTTTCTACTAGGGAAAGCATGCCAACTATCTATCATGACTCTCAGGGGACTATCCGGTGGGATCGGAGGGAGCTTTATCTGGGGCCCCTTCCCCATGGGTACAGGGTGCTTGCTTTTCCCCTGTCCCATCTTCCGGAGTGCACTCAGTCTCTCTCACACATGCTCCCCTGGTTTGTGGCCCAAACTCTCATGGGAATTGGGAATCGCACCACTGAGCGTCCACAGTCGCTTGGTTTCTATGAGACCTCTCACACGCAGCACCCCGGGCAAACCAACCCAAACCGAACGGATAACCGGCCTATACTCACGCCTCCTGCGTCTTCGTTCAGATCTTCGTGCACAAAGTTTACAGGGTTAACCAGTTCACCTTTGCCCGTTGCTTCATTTAGGTTCGTCGGTGGAGAGGCCAGCGGGCCTGGGGCAATCGGGCCGCCAAAACGGCGGGGCGCGCCTCCCGAGTGTCCCAAGAGCGCTGTGCTATCTCTCGATCCAAGTCATGGCACCAAATTTGTTATAAATTGTGACACAGAGCCAATTTGTGTCGATTCCAATCTATAATTTTATTAATTTTAACAAGCAAGCAAACCGGGCAAATACAGCGCTGGGCAACCAGGGAGTCTCCGCTCCACCACTGGTGCACTAGTTCTGTGTTCCAGTCCCTCTTTTATACTGTATCAGTCCCTGTCTTCATGACACTCTCGGTGCACTCCGCGCATGTGTCTTTCGTTGCTAGGGGGTCTTTTCTGCCTCCTGGTGGTCGTCTGATGAAGGCCGATAGTCTTCCTCCCGTGTCTCCTTCATGACCTTTCCTTATTTGGTATATGTTCAGCCCGCTCAAGTAACATAATGCAAACATTATGCAAACAAAGCGTACATCTGTACTTCAACTGCAACAACGTTTCATTACCTTGCTGTCTATCAAGCAGGCCCTTGCCTTCACCTTCCTGGGTTCAGTGAACAAACTTGTTGTTTATCTATCACACAGGCTAAAGCAAAGGCTGCAGTGCAAGTTTCTTGTGGCTGCGAATAGGCTCTCAGGGGAGGCTTCAAATGAAGACGTGTGTTTGGTGCTGGCAGCTTTGGTTTGAGAGCAGGCCCCAAGCAGAACCCTTTTGGAGCGTGCGAGAGCCGGCTGTGCAATGTGTTTTGTACAAGCTCTGGTGAAGAGTCCAGGCTAAAGCAAAGGCGTGCAGTGCAAGTTTCTTGTGGCTGCGAATAGGCTCTCAGGGGAGGCTTGAAATGAGCATGTGTGTTTGGTGCTGGCAGCTTTGGTTTGGGAGCAGGCCCTAAAGAGAACCATCCATCGCCTTCAGTGTCGTCCTCAATAATCCGTTATACCTTTCAATTTTTCCGGGTGGTGGTGAATGGTAGGGTATGTGGTAGATCAACTTGATGCCTTGCTCTTCTGCCCAGGTGTCTATGAGATTGTTTCAGAAATGAGTCCCTTTGTCAGACTCGATCCTCTCTGGGGTGCCGTGTTGCCACAGGACTTGCTTTTCAGGCTCAGGATGGTGTTCCGGGCAGTGGTGTGGGGCGTGGGATATGTTTCCAGCCGCCCAGTGGTCGCTTCCACCATTGTAAGCACATAGTGCTTTCCTTGGCGGGTCTGTGGCAGTGTGATGTAGTCAGTCTGCCCGGCCTCTCCATATTTATATTTCAACCATCGTCCTCCATACCGCTGGCGCTTCATTCGCTTGGATTCCTTGATCACAGCACATATTTCACATTCATGTATGACCTCTGCGATGGCATCTATGGTCAGATCCACCCCTGCAACCGCCCCCACAGAGCATTTGCCACCATCCATAAGTCTGTGTAGAGGTAAAGCCTTTGCCATATTTCTCTATTAGCAATATCTAGAGCAAGCTGCATGGCTTTCACCTCTGCAAACTGGCTTGACTCACCCTGTCCCTCAGTGGCTTTGGCGACTCGTCGTGTGGGGCTCCACACAGCAGCTTTCCACTGTCGATGTTTTCCCACAATGTGGCAAGACCCATCAGTAAACAAGGCATAGCGCTTCTCCTCATCTGGCAGCTTGGTATATGGTGGGGCCTCCTAAGCATGTGTCACCTTCTTCTGTGGTGGCATCCCAAAATCTTTGCCCTCTGGCCGGTTTGTGATCACCTCCAGTATTCCTGGGTGAGTGGGGTTCCCTATCCGAGCTCGTTGTCTTATCAGTGTGACCCACTTACTCCACATGGCATCTGTTGCATGGTGTGTAGATTGAGTCCCTTCCTTTGAACATCCAGCCCAGCACCGGCAGTCGGGGTGCCAGGAGGAGCTGTGCTTCAGTACCGAACCCCTCTGAGGCAGCTCAAACTCCTTCATATGCTGCCAGTATCTCCTTCTCAGTTGGAGTGTAGTTGGCTTTGGAGCCTTTGTATCCACAACTCCAGAAGCCTAGATGTTGGCCTCAGGTCTCCCTGGGTGCCCTTTGCCAGAGGCTCCAGGTAGGCGCATTCTTCCCGGCTGCAGTGTAGAGCACATTCTTTATATCTTGTCCTGCCCAGACTGGCCCAAGGGCTACTGCCTGCACAATCTCCTGTTTAATTTGTTCAAAGGCCTGTTGTTGCTCATTGTCCCATTCAAAAGCATTCTTCTTTTGGGTCACGTGGTAGAGTGGGCTCACAATCTGGCTGTAGTCTGGGATGTGCATCCTTCAGAACCCCACAGTGTCCAAGAAAGACTGGGTGTCCTGTTTACTGGTTGGTGGGGACATGGCTGCTATTTTGTTAATCACATCCATTGGGATGTGACAACGCCCATCTTGCCACCTCACTCCCAAGAATTGGATCTTCCGTGCTGGTCCCTTAACCTTACTTTGCTTTATGGCAAAACCGGCCCTCAGGAGGATCTCAATTATGTTACTTCCTTTCTCAAAAACTTCTGTTGCTGTGTCCCCCCACACGATGATGTCATCAATATACTGCAGGTGATCTGGAGCCCTACCTTTCTTCGGTGCAATGTGGATTAGTCCATGGCAGATGGTGGAGCTGTGCTTCCACCCCTGGGGCAATAGATTCCAGGTGTACTGGATGCCCCTCCAAGTGAATGCAAACTGTGGCCTGCACTCTGGTGCTATGGGAATGGAGAAGAATGCATTAGTGATGTCAATTGTGGCGTACCATTTGGATGCCTTTGACTCCAGTTCATATTGGAGCTCTAGCATGTCCGGCACGGCAGCGCTCATTGCTGGCGTTACTTCATTCAGGCCACGGTAGTCCACTGTCAGCCTCCACTCGCCATTAGACTTCCGGACTGGCCATATGGGGCTGTTGAAGCGTGAGTGAGTCTTGCTGATCACCTTCTGGTTCTCTAGCTGGCGAATCAGCTGCTGGATGGGAAGCAGAGAGTCTCGGTTGGTGCGGTATTGCCGCCGGTGCACCGTCTTAGTGGCAGTTGGCACCCGCTGATCCTCAACCCTCAATAACCCCACCACCGAAGGGTCCTCTGAGAGACCGGGCAAAGTGGACAACTGCTCAGTTTCCTCCAAGGCAGCTATACCGAAGGCCCACCGGTACCCTTTCGGATCCTTGAAGTAGCCCCTCTTGAGATAGTCTATTCCCAGAATGCATGGGGCATCTGGGCCAGTCACAATGGGGTGTTTTTGCCAGTTCTTCCCCATTAGACTTAGCTTGGCTTCCAGCAGTGCCAGCTGTTGGGATCCCCCTGTCACCCCGGAGGTGCAGATGGGTTTGCCCCCTCCATAGGTTGATGGCATCAAGGTGCATTGTGCGCCAGTATCTACTAAAGCCTTGTATTCTTGTGGCTCTGACGTGCCAGGCCATCAGATCCACACAGTCCAGTAAATCCAGTTATCCCTCTCCTCCACCTGGCCGGAGGCAGGGCCTCTCTAATCCTGATCGGAGTCACTGACCTCATACAAGCATGACTTGGAGGTCCCCTTGAGAAGGTCAGATGTCAGATCAGCTCTCCTCTTCTGCCTGGGAGGTTTTCCACTGGAGACTGGGGCTACATTTCTCTTGGGGGACTCCCCTTTCACCATCGTCTTTCCTTGCAACTCACGCACCCGTGCAGATAGAGCTGAAGTGGGTTTTCCATCCCACCTTCTCATGTCTTCTCCATGGTCACGCAGGTAGAACCATAGGTTGCCCCATGGTGTGTACCTTCCATGGTCTCTCTCTTGAACAGGGAAACATCTGCTCCCAATAGCTGAGACGTTGGCTAGTACAGGTGAGGAGTGGGAAATGTTCTCTTTGATCTGATGGACCTCTTGAGCCAAGTCCTTGACAGCTGAAACACAGGCATTTAGAGAGGAGGAGATGCTTCCTTCGTACTGGCAGAGATGGCCAGCCACCTCATCCACTGTTTGTCCCTGGCTCTCTCTCCAGGACACTACTGCCAAGGAATTGGCATACGATGGTGGTGCACTCCGCAGGAATTTCCGCCACATAGGTGGTGTACATTGAGTTTGGTCTGGGTCAATGTGTGACTGCTCATCAGTCAGATCACCATCAATCATGTCTAGTACAGCTAATTCCCTCAGGTGCTGAATACCTTTCTCCATGGTAGTCCACTTGCTTAGATGACAAGTGATATCCTCTTTGAAGGGGTACCTTTCCCTTACACTCGACAGGAGTCACCTCCAAAGGCTGAGGATCTGTGCCTGCTTCCCAATTGCCTTGTCAATGCCTGCTTCCCTAGACAAGGATCCCAATTGCTTGGCCTCTTTCCTTTCTAGCTCCAGAACACCAGCCCCACTATACCAGCATCGGAGCAGCCAAGTGATAAGACGCTCACCTGGGAGGCGGCCGTAGTCCTTCAGTACATCTCGCAGTTCATTCAAAGACAGGGATCGGGTGACCACCTCTGGCTCCTCCTCTTGTTCTCGTGATGGCCCTGGTTCATCCTCATCCCTCACTACACAAACCGATTTCCTGATACATTTCTTTTTCTGTACAGGGGCAACTGATACCAGCATAGGCTGTTTCTGGCTCAGCTGCACTATCAATCGGTTTGTTATCAGGTTCAGAGACCTCCTCCACCCCCCAAGGGCACTGGATAGTGCTGAGCAGGACACGGTAGGCATGGGCAAGTCCCCAACACATTGCAGTAATTTGTGTCTCCTGGGAGTTGCCAGGTTGACAGCACACCCTCTCTAAGTATCTTACTAATTTATCAGGATTCTGTACTTGCTCAGGAGTGAAATTCCAAAACATTGGGGGTGACCACTGCCCCAAGCACTTGCCCATGCTCTCCCACACACCTTGCCACTCATAACTATCCAGCCTCGGGGCAGGTCTCTGGGTGAGGACATTAGATAAGAACCTTAAATAATAAGATAATTAGATAGATAATAATTAGATAATAACCTTAAATAGCACATGGCAGACATTCAGCAAACACAGCAGTGAGAGCATGCTGGCCTGGGTGTTCCACGGATGGGCAAACTCCTCAAAATCTGAGAAGGTCCCCTCCCCTGTCTCACCCGTAAATGGGGTGAGACCACTAACAAATGTCCAAGCCACATCCAGGTACCAGTTCGCCCCCCCTAACAGTGACACAATCATATCATAAGCCGTCAGTGTCCAGTACAGCACAATGAGCCCCTTCACACGTTTCCCACACAGAATGAACATCATTATAGAGAACACACAGTGGATGTAGGGAGTAATATAGGGCCACCAGGCAAACAGGCTGGCCAGCATTGTGAACATGCTCTGATTTCAAACAAAATATATATAAACAGAGAATCGCGTCTAACAAGGGTTATTTTAACACACTTTGAACAGATTCCGTCCTTATCTCAACTCTCAGATGCACTCTCAGATGCTCCACGTTGGGCACCATAAGGTGTGTTGGTTTAGTAAGAGCTGTGGCTGCGGCGTGGCCGGAGCTGCCGCGCCGCTCCCCGCCCCCTCCCCTCTGCCCCTCTGAGAAAGAAAAAAAAAGGTTTAAAAGTGCCTTTGAGTTGAGATAAGGAAGGTTTAATATATATGCATATATAAAAGAAAATAACATATAATGAGCACTTTGCAGTTAACAAAAACAATATTAAGCAGTGAGAAAAGAGCAATACAAAAAAAAAACAATACCAGAAACAGCAGCAAGGGATTGTGAGGGACCCAACCGGAGCGAAGACCAACGCAAACTGACTCCTAAGGGAAGTGGCCCCTCCCCGGAGCTGGCCCCGGGGCATGACGTCAGCATGGTATAGAATAACCTGGCTCCACACAAAATTAACCCTGTCCTGGCCAAACCAGGACAGTTGGATACAAGCCATGGTGAAGACTACATGGTAAAGGAATAGTGTTCACAGCTTGTTTCTTGTGGCTATGAAAAGGCTACCAGGGGAGACTTTAAATGAACACGTGTCTGGTGCTGGCAGCTTTCTTGGGGAGCAAGGGACAAAACATATCATGTGTGGAGTTTGGGAGAGCCAGTAGTGCAATGTTGTGGATACAAGACATGGTGAATAGTACAGGGTAAAGCAATAGTGTTCTCAGGAAGTTTCTTGTGGCTATAAAAAGGCTACCAGGGAAAGCTTGAAATGAACACGTGTCTAGTGCTGGCAGCTTTCTTGGGGAGCAAGGGACAAAACTTATCACTTCTGGATCTTGAGAGAGCCAGTAGTGCAATGTGGTGCATAGAAGCCATGGTGAAGACTACAGGTCTTCACAGCATGTTTCCTGTGGCTGTGAAAAGGCTCCCAGGGAAAGCTTGAAACGAAAACTGGTGTTTGGTTCTGGCAGCTTTCTTGGGGAACAAGGGACCCAAACTTATCACTTTTGCAGCAACAGAGAGCCAGTAGTGCGAAGTGCTAGATACAAGCCATGGAGAACACTACATGCTAAAAGAATACTGTTCACAGGATGTTTCTTGTGGCTGTAAAAAAGCTACAAGGAGAAGCTTGAAGTGAACACACGTGTTTGGTTCTGGCAGCTTTTGTGGGCTTCAGGGGCCAAATATCTCATTTTTGTAGCTTGGGACAGACGGTTGTGCAATTTGGTGGATACAGGGCATGGTGCAGCCTATAGCCTAAAGCAAAGGTGTACACTGCAGGTTTCTTCTTGCTGTGGAAAGGCTACCATGGGAAGCTTGAAATGAACAAATGTGTTTGGTGGTGGCAGCTTTTTTGTCAGAATAGTGTCCAAACATACCACGTTTGGAGCTTGTGAGAGCTTGTTATGCAATTTGGTGTATACAATGCATGTTGTAGGCTGCCGCGATTGAGAGATGGGAGAAAGCTTGATGCAAGCAAACGTCATCTTATTGTACACAATCATTCCCTTATATATACTTATATCAACTGCATGTTTTAAACAGATCGGTTATTTAAACATATTTTGCTTATATGGCTACATCTAATTGGTTACAATACATTACCTCATTAGTACATAAATATCAAACTAAAAAACACATTCCAAGGGGTCTGTCGCCATAACAATACATTGTTTAACTTTTTTATAGCAGGGCACCTGACCTTGTTTACTTTTGTTAGAGGATTGTTTGTCTTTGCACCCTCTTATCTTCCCAAGGTTTCTTGGGCATAGACGCCAGTGAACTTTTACTAATCAGTTGAATAATGTCTGAATTTCTGTTTTGCAGACTCCTTTCTACAGTAGGCTGGGGCCTAAAGCAGATGTGTGAGCTGCAGATTTCTTGTGGCTGTGAAAACACTACCCGGGGAAGCTTTTAATGAGAATGATGTTCAGATCCTTGTTACAAAGGCTTCAAAGCCACTACACTCCAACTGAGAAGGAGACATTGGCAGCGTATGAAGAAGCTCAAGCTGCCTCAGAAGTGGTGAGGACTGAAGCACAGCTCCTCCTGGCACCCCAACTGCCGTTGCTGGGCTCGATGTTCAAAGAAGGGGGCTCCTCTACACATTGTGCGACGGGTGCCGCATGGAGTAAGCGGGTCGCACTAATAACACAGTGGGCTCGGATAGGGAACCCCACTCACCCAGGAATACTGGAGGTGACCACAAACCGGCCAGAGGGCAAAGATTTTTGAATGTCACCACAGAAGAAGGTGACACATGCTTAGGAGGCCCCACCATATACCAAGCTGCCAGATGAGGAGAAGCGCTATGCCTTGTTTACTGATGGGTCCTGTTGCATTGTGGGAAAACATCAATGGTGGAAAGCTGCTGTGTGGACCCCCACACAGCGAGTCGCCAAAGCCACTAAGGGACGGGGTGAGTCAAGCCAGTTTGCAGAGGTGAAAGCCATGCAGCTTGCTCTAGATATTGCTAATAGAGAAATATGGCAAAGGCTTTACCTCTACACAGACTTATGGATGGTGGCAAATACTCTGTGGGGGTGGTTGCAGCAGTGGAAACAGAGCAACTGGCAGCGTAGAGGGAAACCCATCTGGGCTGCTGGACTATGGCAGGATATTGCAGCTCAGGTGGAAAACCTGCTTGTGAGGGTGCACCATGCAGATGCTCATGTACCCAAGAGTTGGGCCACTGAAGAACATCCGAACACCCAGCAGGTGGACCAGGCTGCCAAGATTGGAATGGCTCAGGCTGATTTGGACTGGCAGAGTAAGGGTGAGTTTTTATTGCCTGGTGGGCCCGTGAGACCTCGGGTCACCAAGGAGGGGATGTGATATTTGCATATGCTCGAGATCGAGGAGTGGATCTGACCATAAACACTATCGCAGAGGTCACACATGAATGTGAAATATGTGCTGCAATCAAGCAAGCCAAGCAGTGCTATGCACCCTCAGTGCTATGGAGGACGATGGTTGAAACATAAATGCAGAGTGGCCTGGCAGATTGACTACATCACACTGCCACAGATCCGCCAAGGAAAGCTCTACATGCTTACGATGGTGGAAGTGACCACTGGGTGGCTGGAAACATATCCCACGCCCCACACCACTGCCCAGAACACCATCCTGGGCCTGGAGAAGCAAGTCCTATGGCAACAGAGCACCCCACAGAGGCCTGAGTCAGACAATGTGACTCATTTCCAGAACAACCTCATAGAAGCATGGGCAAAAGAGCACGGCATCAAGTAGGCCTATCACATTCCCTACCACACACCAGCCTTTGGAAAAATTGAAAGGTTCAATGGTCTATTGAAGACCACACTGAAGGCAATGGGGGGGTGGAACTTTCAAGAACTGGGACACTCATCTGGCAAAAGCCACCTGGTTAGTCAACACCAGGGGGTCTGTCAATCGGGCTGGCCCTGCCCATTCAAAACTCCCACGTGCTGTGGATGGGTATAGAGTCCCTGTAATACACGAGGAATGTTTTGGGAAAAATGGTCTGGGTCAGTCCTGCCTCAGGCAAAGGCAAACCCATCCATGGGATTGGGGGGAAAATGGCCAGTAAACTGTATTATATTTCTTTTTGATTGCTAAATAGCTGCGGGGCGTGACGTAGATGGTATAGAATAAGGGTTGGATAATGTCCTGGTTTGGCCAGGCGGGGGAAGAACAACCTCCATCTTGTATATGAGATTTGCAGTTGCATACTGCATGATGGATCTGGTTTTGGGAAAAAAAAATATGGTTCTACTGAACTGTTGGTAAATTTTGAAAAAAATTTTTTGAAAAGCTTTTGAATGCTTTAGCGTTAACAGACTTGCTGAAATATTTACATTGGCTTTTAAATAGCCCTGAGGAAAGGCAAGCAGAACTCTGCAAAATACTGTGTGAAAACTGCAAAGCTCATCACTACTGATAAATGTCTGCTGACTAGGACAGACAGGGAGGCTGGATGAAGATCCAGTTGTCATGGCACCAAGGAGGAATGTGGACCAAGGCAAGGTGAGGCTGCATTCATCTATTCTCCTGCTTATTGCAGCAGTTACCAGCTTCACACATAAGATACCAAGGCATACAAATAAACAGTAATTTTTCTAAATTTTTCAGAAACTCTTCCAAGCTTACCATAAATGAAGCATAAAAAGAATTTAATGCAACTTTCCTGAATCCGTTAGACACGCCTTTAACAAATTAGAGCTTTCGTTTTTAAGGATTTCTAACACCCTCAAATATTTGTTACATAGTATTGCTCTGAGCTATAAATATATCGTCTAGCTATAAACTCCAGAGGAAACAAATCTAAGCAACTCTTGAGGGTGAATAGCCTTACAAAACTGATGTTTTAATACTACAGTATTAAGCATAAAATTGGATTGGACAATCTTTATTAGAACAATTGTCCTAAAAATGGATTCTTCATGCAGTGTGCAAATTCCAGTCCACACACAGAGATTATGATACCATAAAATCTGGTCTGAAATGAAGAATTAAACTCAACAGCAAATGTTAAGTTTCATTGTTAAGCAGGTAGTCTTTATTACTGGCGCCAGGGTCACCCTGGGGATTCTCCACCATGAGGGTTCTAGCTAACCGAGTCACATTGATCAGCTTTTATTTACAAAGATTCCCTTCCCCGCCTATTTCCCGGAATCATTATCGTAAGTCTGCCTAGGATTTTGCAAACTAGTTAGTTGCCACTATGTGGTCTTATACTGTCATCTAGTGTTCTTTTAGGAACATAACAGCATTTATGGTGGTCGTTTACTTCCTCAGGGGATCGTCCCATGGTCTTCTTCACATGTCCTTTCAGTGACCCTTCTTCACTGGCAAGTTTTAACACATGTGTTCATTGTTTTGGCCCACTGTCCTGGTTCGGCCAGGACAGGGTTAATTTGGTGCAGCCAGACTATTCCATACCATGCTGACATCATGCCCCAGGGCCAGTTCTGTGGTTCGACTCACACACATGTGGCTGCTGGGCTCGGGTCCACTCGGCTCTGTCCATTTGTGTGCACGGTATCGCTTATTTTGTACATTGTTTTTCTCACTGTTGTCATTGCTGTTGTTACTGTGATAGTTTCTTGTGTGTCATTGTATTAAACTCACCTTATCTCAACTCAAAAAGGCATCCTCAGGCACTCCTGCCTTTACCTTTGTCTGAAGTTGCTGGGAGGAGGGGGGTGGGTTGGGGGGGAAAAGGGGGGTGGGGAGGGGGGGGGGGGGGGGGGCAGAAGCAGCAGCTCAGCTCGCAGCAGGGACTGGAGCACCACAGCTTTACTAAACCCCTACACCCACTCAGCTTTCTTGTGGTCAATTTGTCGTCTTCTTTCTGCAGGTGTTTTCTTTGAGTTGCCAAACTCCATTGTTTGTAAGGAGATGTAGCATATCTTGTGGGCTTGATTTCTTCCTCAGAAGAACAGACTAGACAGTTCTATAAACATTAAAAGCACCAAGCATAAAATTGTCTAAAGACTAATTAACTAAAATTTAATTGCTTTATTTTTCTCCCTCTTACTCAGGTGTTTCTCAATTTGTGAGTTAATTGTTGCCAATCTTCAATTCAGTCCTCTAGGACTTGGTTTGAAGTTTTAGAAGGCAGGCATTCTTTATTGCAGTCTGGGTGCATGGGGCATCTTTCCTCCTAACATACACCCCTTCATCCGGTAGCACCAGTTATTTATACAGAAAGTTGTTAATCATTCTGTTTTCTAATACATACACATTGTTATTCACCCATACAACTGGTCAGTACATCCTGGGTTGCTATGCAAATTAGTATGCATGCCCTGTCCCTGTTCTTTGGCGGCAGCGCTGTTACAGTGGGTCTCAGGAAAGAATGTCATCAAGAACCACAACCATGACTGGCACATCCTGGAGGAATGAATACATATCCTAGAAGTCTTGTAAGGCACTTCAGGAAAGAACATAAACAAGGCCAAGATAAGGGACTTAAATACTCTAAAAAAAAAGAGCTGGGCTTAGACAAGGCTATTTGTGGAAAATGAGGCCCAGATTCATGGGAAGGACTCTTCAAAGATACCTCTTCAGGGACTACCAAAAACTCCCAAAGAAGCCCTTAAGAGACCCAGACCACATGTATAACGACTATGCAACTATGATAATTAGTTCCAGGAAATAAAATTGATATGTATAACCTTTCTGGGAAGTTCAATGCAGGTGTATGTAACAGAGTGATATAAGCCGTGTCTGATGCCACATATGGCATGCATGTTAGGTGCAACTATCCCCCATGCACTGTAATAAAGAATGCCTGCTCTTTAATTCTACATTAGCGTTAAAGAGTTTTACTTCCTATTTCTGAAACAGTGGTACAATTTGGGTAGATGGTCCATGAGTCCATGGTCATGATCTCCCCCGCCTTGCCACATTCACCTTTTCCCAAGTTACCACAGATTTTCACTGACTTCATGCTGCTTCTGCCAATTCTCCAGTTCTCAGTCCCTAGTAGGGAGAATCTTTCCTTTTTATCAGTCTTTTTGGGCTCTTCTTCAGAGGCCTATTTGTTAGCTTTTCACAGTCCTTTTTTATAAGCAGATACCTTGTAATCTCTTGGCTCCTTATCTCCACCAGGTCAAATCTCACAAGGCCTTGGTAACTCTTTCACTTTGTTGTTTTGCTGATTGGGAAGATTAAACTCCTACACCTATTATTGTAGGCCTTGACTTGCAAGCATCAACTGCTTGCAGGCACCAACTTGTGGGTTTCGACAAGCTCTCAAGTTTATTACAATCCCGTGCAGGATTGAGTGCTAGCAGGCTAATGCCAAGAAACTAGCACACCATAGCGACAAGAGACAGAATACGCTAGAGGTTGAGGTAAATTTACAATTAAAACTTTGTCCTTAACTGGTCTAGGGGATAAAATTTAAAAGGATGTGTTTTGGCATATGCTGTGATTTAGCAAAAGTTCAGTGTAAATTCATTCAATGACTGCTGACTTCATGTCCCTTTAAGCAATGTCTTCCGTGGGGACATCCCTCCCCTTCTTGTTCCTGTGATATTTTGTTAACAATGCTGATGTGGGGGTGTTCCTGGTACTGGAACATCCTGTTGTTATCCTGTTACTGTTAACAATGCATCCTGTAGTGGAGCCAGTCTATCAGACGAGCAATTATCACTTTATAGCACAATCATTCTGAGTATCATTTAACACAATGGTCAAAAAACACTAAAACTTCAAGTTTTGTTAGCCGGATGAATATTTACCAGTTTTGAATAATAATTATTATGTAGATTTCCTTCATTAATACTTTTCACATGAGCTATCTATTGGTCACTGCTAGAGAAGAACTAGTAGGCCATGCAGAGCTTTGATTTCTTCCTACCAGGTCTTACTTATTTTACCTACAAAAGCTTCATAAGATATTCCCCTCCTGCCCCCCAACTCCCTGCACACAGTCATCTTCTAAGCTGTGATTTCTACATAGTAGAGAATCACACAAACTCTTGAGTTACCTGGATGAACACTGAAGATGTATTTGCAGAGGTTCTAATAATCCTGTTGGTACCAATAAAACCCAGTCAGGCATTGGTACTGATACTAAAATCCCTTAATTCTTTGCACTTACACTGGTGAGGAAACAGCCACCCAAACGCTTTCCATGACTAATTCATTTGTAATCTTACGACAATGCAATTTATTGAAGAACTGTTATAGTAAAGGTTGTATTAATTAGAAAAAAAATAATATGCAAAATGCAATTGAAACAATCAAGAAACTAGCTGCTGCTGGAAATCCTCTGTGCAGTCCTACCCCTGTTTAAGTATTTACCTGAAATTAAAATAGAAAAATAGTAATTAGACATGTAATCTAAGATTGGATTTAAGAATGTGCCTTTGTTAATAAGAGGGATACTTCTGTCAGAAACAAAAGGTAAAGAATGATAACTATTGGTTGTCTTAGGAAAACATGAAGAATTACCTGGAACTCCCTTGATGAGGGAAGCCTGCACGTAATTTAAATACGAAGTGAGGAAATCAGAACCAATCAATTAAAATAATAACAATGAATTTAACAATTAATTATTTGAATATGTAATGTATATATAGAACCATAGAGTTGTCAGAGTTGGAAGTGACCTTAAAGATCATCTAGTTCCAACCCTCCTGCCATGGGCAGGGACACCTCCCACTAGATCAGGTTGCTCAGAGCCCCATCCAGCCTGGCCTTAAAAACTTCCAGGGATGGGGCTTCCCAGACCTCTCTGGGAAGTCTGTTCCTGTGTCTCACCACCCTCATGGTGAAGAACTTCTTCCTGACGTCTAATCTGAATCTACCTACCTCTAGTTTTGATCCATTCCCCCTAGTCCTACCACTACCCGACATCCTAAAATGTCCCTCATCAGCTTTCTTGTAGGCCCCCTTAAGATACTGGAAGGCCACAATAAGGTCTCCTCGGAGCCTTCTCTTCTCCAGACTGAATAACTCCAACTCTCTCAATCTGTCTTCATAGGGGAGGTGCTCCAGCCCTCTGATCATCCTCATGGCCCTTCTTTGGACATGTTCCAGCTTGTCCATATCTTTCTTGTAGTAGGGGCTCCAGAACTGGACGCAGTACTCCAGGTGGGGTCTCACAAGAGCAGAGTAGAGGGGGAGATTCACCTCCCTTGACCTGCTGGCCATGCTTGATGCAGCCCAGAATACAATTGGCTTTCTAGGCTGCAAGTGTACACTGACAGCTCATGTTGAGCTTCTCGTCCACCAAGTCCTTTTCTTAAGGGCTGCTCTCAAGCCAGTCACTGCCCAGCCTATGTTGGTGCTTGGGATTGCCCCAATCCAGATGCAGGACCTTGCACTTGGTCTTGTTGAACTTCATGAGGTTGGCACGGGCCCACCTCTCCAGCCTGTCAAGGTCTCTCTGGGTGGCATCCCTTCCCTCCAGTGTGTCAGATGCACCACAGAGCTTGGTGTCATCGGCAAACTTGCTGAGGGTGCACTCAATGCCACTGTCCATATCACCAACAAAGATGTTAAACAAGACCAGTCCCAGTACTGATCCTTGAGGTACTCCACTTGTAACTGGCCTCCACTTGGACATGGACCCATTGACAGCCACTCCTTGGGTGCAGCTGTCAAGCCAGTTCTTTATCCACCATGTTGTCCATCCATTGAACCCATATTTTACCATCTTGGAGACCAGGATGTCGTGTCAAAGGCTTTGCTCAGGTCCAGGTAAATGACACCAGTTGCTCTCCCCTTGTCCATTGATGTTGTGACCTTTTCATAGAAGGCCACCGGCTTTGTCAGGCACATTTTGCCCTCGGTGAAGCCGTATTGATTTGTCCTGGTTTGGCCAGGATAGGGTTAATTTTAGTGGAGCCAGGTTATTCTACACCATGCTGATGTCATGCCCCAGGGCCAGTTCCGGTGGGAGGGCAGTTCACGTTTGGCTGTTGTCTGGGTGAGCTCGCTCCCTCGCTGTTCTCTGTTATCAATCTTTTTGTATTGTTCCTTTATCACTGTTACTGCTGGGTTTCTTTGTTAACTGCAAATGCTTATTACATGTTGTTTTCTTATATAAATATATATATATTAAACCTTCCTTATCTCAACTCAAAAAGGCACTTTTAAACCTTCTTTTTCTTTGTCTGAGACCCACGGCAGAGGGAGGGGGCGGGGAGCCACGTGGCTCGGCTACCCCACAGCCACAGCTCTTACTAAAACCCACACATGCTTGTACTCAATCACCTCTTTGTTATTCTTCTACCTCAGCAGTGCCTCCAGGAAGATCTGCTCTATGATCTTAACGGTCATGGAGGTGAGACTGACTCGGCTAGTTCCCTGATTCTTCCTTCTTTTCCTTTTTGAAAATGGGGGTCATGCTTCCCCTTTTCCAGTCAATGGGGACTTCACTGGACTGCCATGACTTTTGGAACATAACAGAGAGCGGTTTAGCAACCTCATCCACCAGTTCACTCAGTACGCATGGGTGTACACCATCGGGTCCCATGGACTAATACACTTTCAGGTTCAGATGGTCATGAACCTGATCTTCACTTACAATGGGCAGTTCTTTCTTCCAGCCCCTGCCATTGTCTTCTGTGACTCCGGGAGTGTGACTGGAGCCCTTGCCAGTGAAGACTGACATAAAGAAGTCATTGAGAACCTTGGCCTTCTCCATATCACTTGTCACCAGTTCTCCCATTTCCTTTCTGAGGGGGCCCACACATTCCCTAGTCTTCTTTTTACCATTAATATACCTATAGAAATTTTTGCTATTTCTCTTTATATCCCTCGCTAGATTTAATTCTAACTGAGCTTTAGCTTTTCTAACCAGGTGTCTTGTTGCTCGGGCAGCTTCCTTATATGCCCCTATTCTAGCTGTCCTTTCTTCCACTCCTTGTAAAGTTTCTTTTCGTGTGACAGTGTGTCCAAGAGCTCCTTGCTCATCGAGGCAGGTCTCCTAGCACTCTTTCCTGCCTTCCTCTTTGTTGGTATACTTCGCTCCTGGACACGGAGAAGGTGATCCTTGAATACCGACCAGCTGTCCTGGGCCCCCCTTCCCTCTATGGCTTTGTCCCACGGTACTTTGGCCAGCAAATCCCTGAAGCAATCAAAGTCTGCATGCCCAAAGTCCAGGGTCATAAGCTTGGAATACATCCTCCTAGTTGCCCTGAGGCTCTTAAATTCTAGCACTTTGTGGTCACTGCAGCCAAGGTTATCCCTGAGGTCACAATGTTGGTGAGACCAAGGTTCAGCATAGCACCTTTTCTTGTTGGTTCCTCTACCATTTTGAGGAGGAAGTTGTCATCTATGCATTTCAGTAACATCTTGGATTGCTGGTGCCTTGCTGTGTTGTCCCTCCAGCAGATGTCAGGGTGGTTGAAATGCCCCACAAGGACCAGGGCCTGTGAATGCAAAGCCACTTCTATCTGCCTGTGGAGGGCCTCATCTGCTTGGTTCTGTTGATCAGATGGCCTGTAGCAGACCTCTACTGTAACATCACCTTCCTCAGTCTTCCCTTTAATCTCAACCCATACGCTCTCAGCCAGCTCATCATCCCTCCCCAGACAGAGCTCCATCGATTCCAGCTGGTCACTGATGTAGAGGACCCCTCCTACCCTGCCTGTCCTTCCTAAAGAGCTTGTATCCATCTATCCTTACATTCCAGTCATGGAAATCATCCCACCAAGTTTCAGTAATAGCCACTGTGTCATGGCTTTCCAGCAGCACATAGGCCCTTAATTCATCCTTTTTATTGCCCAAGCTGCGTGCATTCACATAAAGGCACTTCAGCTGGGCTGGCCATGCCACCCACTTGTGCAAATCCTCCTTGATTCTCTTGGGGTGTCCCAGTGCATCAGCATCGGCTTGCCTCAGGGCAACAAGTTGAGAGCCCTTACTAGCACCTCATCCCTCTTCCCCTGGTGTGCTGCCCCACTGTTTGTCACAGGCAAGCATTAAATTATTAACCCCTTCACCCTTCAAATCCAGTTTAAAGCCCTATCAATGAGCCCTGCCAATTCCTGCTCCAGAATCCTTTTCCCCCTCTGGGACAAGCGCATCCCATTAGCTGCTCGCAGCTCTGGTGCCTTGTATACCGAGCCATGATCGTAAAATCCAAAGCCCTGTCAATTACACCAGTCTCAGAGCCATGAACTGACCTGTTGGCTCTTCCTATATATTCCCTCATCCATTGCTGATGTCAGAGGAATGGAGGAGAACACAACTTGAGCTCCTGACCCCTTTACCAGTTGCCCCAAGGTCCTGAAATCTCTTTTAATTGATTGTGAGCCTCTCATTCCTACATCATCACTACCCACCTGAAAGACCAGAAGCAGATAACAATCTGAAGGACTCACAAGGGTAGGAAGTTTACCTATAATGTCATTTACCTGGACACCACAGAGACAGCAGACCGCTCTACAAAGCAGGTTCAGTCTGCATATTGGGTCCTCCACCCCCCTCAGCAGGGAGTCACCTACAACAAAGACCCTTCAATTTTTCTTTTCAGGGTCAGTTTTGATGGCCAGCCCCAGGAGAGATGGCTTTGGTGGCACTTCTGGCCTTTGTGAGCCCTAATCCTTGCTCACAACCAGTTCCTCCTGCAGACCCCCATACCTGTTCCGCAAGGGCACTGTGGGCAGTGCGCTTCTTAAAGGAACCTGCTTGCTCCACTTGTTTTGCTGGGCAGACACCTGTTCCCATTGACCCTGCTCATGTGGGTTACTACAGGAAGGCTGGGAGGCTTGCTGATGAGAGGGTATGGAATCTTCTGCTCCACTAAGAGTTGCCCCTATACCATTTTTGCAGAGATCAGTTTGTGGAAGTAGTCAATTTTCTTCTCACTCTCCCTGATGTTTCTCAGCCTACTCACCTCTTCCCTGAGTGGCATCACTTCACCTTGGAGCTGTGCCACCCAGCTGAGCAGGTCATCAACATGCTCAAACTGCATGTAGCCATAGTCAGTGCTGCCCCTGTTGCTAGTGAAAGGCTGTGGCATTCCTCACAGCCTGTGGCCTGGATACCAATATCCATTTTGGTGGGTGCTGGGAGCACAGATGGCCTCTGAGTAGACATCATCACTCCTTGAGTTAATTGCAACACCTCGCGTCCTGCCCACACGCCCTGCCCATGCCAACTGCCAAGCTAACCCAAGAGGAGCCCTTTTGCCGACCTTTCTGGTTACAATATCACCCTCCTCAGTGCAGACTTACCACACTGACCATGTAGTCACTCTATAGTATAACCAGTCACTATAGTATAAATATAGACTTTTCTTGGGCAAGGGTGTGCTGTCTTGGGACAGATACCCGTCCATGTGCATCGATGAAACAAACTTGGAATACCTCCACTCTGTGTATTATTGGCTTCACACCAGGTAAAGAACCCAGATTTGGGACAACAGAATGGGTTGGTAAGAGCCACTTCTGCAGTATCTTGCCTCGTCTCTGCTCTGCTTAAGCACCTCTGAAAAAAACACACAATTTTACAGGTCTCAGGTGAAGTCTGTATTTCCCATCACCTTTCCTAAGTGCATGTTTTGCCTCTCAATAAAAGAAAGGTAAAACACAGCTGTTTGTGTGTTTTGGCGTTTTTAAAAATATGTTACTTATATTAACAATATTTCTCATAAAATTTTACTTTTGAGTGGCAGTATTTTGAGAAATAGCTTTTTTTTTCACAAAAACATTGGTTTAATTAAAGATTAATCTATTTTATTTTAAAAAATTGTAGTTTTGGTAACCTTTTTAATTGAAGACTTGAATAGTTTCTGCAAGTATTAATTTGCACACTGTGGTGGTTTAGACCTTGCCAGGATCTGAGCACCACATGGCCTGCTCCCGCTGCCCCCCCACCCACATGTGGGAAGGGTAGAGTGAGGAAAATACAAAACCCTGCAGGTTGAGATAAGGAGAATTTAACACAGTCATGCAAAAGGAACAGTCAGAAGAACAATAGTAACAATAACAGTGAGGAGACAAAATACAAAACAAGTCATGTAAAGTGTACAGAGATGCTTGACAGCCCCTGGTTCAGACTGGCCTCACCTGGCATCTCAGGCATGACCTCAGTGTCTGGTTCAGGTGCTGTTGTGTTAAGAGCAATAATTTGGCAGGAGATAAACCCCCGTGCATTCCAGCTTATCCTCAAATACCAGAGGGGCTGGGGGCGGCTAGGTTTAAGTCCTGAATAATGTCCAATTTGACACTATGAGTCCGATATCTCGGATTCACTCAATAGTGTGTTGTGTTCCCGTCCAGCCACTATCTATGGACTTATACGATGCCCATCGAGGAACAGTGCGGCTGATTGCATGAAAAAGTACAATTTATTTAAAGCAACAGAGTACAGGTTCTTTGTTGATTGATGGTGATGAATACACTGTCTGCAAAGCGTGTATACACAAAAGTTAAGATTATAAACTATCAGCGCGCTAAGTTAAAAGCAACTCTGTAGAGATTTCTAAGTTACAAATCTTACCCAAAGGCTTCCCTATGGGGGAAGAAGA